>CAOLHI010006037.1:0-45807 GCA_948474755.1 Ctenosaura bakeri | reverse complement strand
ATAGAGTATTAAAGTTCATATGTAGGTCAAAGTTAATACATTTCTTCACTGCACCTTTTAGACACTTCACTTGTATCTTTAGACTCTCATATGATGCATAAGTATCACATAACAGCCCTTTGGTTAAACTTCCACAAAAGGCTCATTCCCCAATCTAGGTCACACTTTCTGACCAGATTCTACTAAGGTTCAATTAGTCTTCTGCCCTCTCACTAGGCTTCCACTGTGAATTAAACCTTCGCACGCAGTCACTTTCCCTGGCTGACTGAGAGCTTCTACTCCATAGCTTCTCACTAGGAAACTCAATGAAAGATCCAATGCCAACCAGTACTTGGCTTTATATAACTTTTTCTCTCCCCTTCCATACACTACTGGGCTGGGTTTCTCTCCTGAGGAGCCATTCTGATTGCCTAGCAGGAAAAGCACCAGGAGAAGACCTTATACTATCAGAAGTATTCAAGAACAATCAGAACTTCTGGATTCCACTCCTGGCTACACTTTTCACTTTTATTGAAACCTATGGAATAGCGCCCAAGGCATGGGGTCTTGCAATTATTGTTCCTATCTTTAAGAAAGGGAGCAAAGAGGTCAAGCAAACTATAGACCCATAAGTCTTTTAAATACAATCAGCAAGATGTATGCAAGACACCTGCAAGTGAGGCTGCTTGAATGGATGGAAGGGGAACAGATACTCGCAGATCAGCAAACTGGATTTAGAGAAGGCCGCTCTACCATTGATCAATGTTTGATATTACACCATTTGGTTAGAAATTCTCTTCCGGTAGCCTGACTTCATTGTATGCTGTCTTTATTGATTTTAAGGCAGCTTTTGATTCTGTTTCACAGGTTCTACTGTGGGAGAAGCTGGAGGCCTCCTCAACTGACAAGCGTCTGCTCCACTTGATTCATATGCTGTATCAAGAGACAACGATGAAAGTAAGAGGTAAACTTCTTGGGCACCTTACCAAAACCATAGAAATACAGAAAGGTGTGAAGCAAGGCTGTATACCAGCCCCACTCCTATTTAATTTTTATATCAACTCTATGGTGGCTCAGTTCCAAAACACTAACTTTCATCCCCCAAAAATAGCTGACAGGAATATTTCAATCCTGCTTTATGCAGACAAAGCAGCCATACTCTCAAGAATGCCCATTGGCCTTAAAAGAGCACTGAGAACCTTAGTTCAATATTGCAGGGCAAATCAATTAGAACTCAATTATCAAAAAACGAAAAACATGGCCTTTACCAAAAGGCCTAAAAAACATTTGTGGAATATTGATTGCCATAAAATTGAGCAGGTTTCTTGCTTTAAATATCTGGGAGTAGCTTTACAAGCAAATGGTAGTTTGAAAATGCATGACAAATATGTTGCAGATAATGCTCAAAGAAGCTCATCGGTTATTCAAAAAAAATTTTAGGTCAAAAGGAGGACAATTTATACCGGTAGCCCTCAAATTGTTTGAGGCAAAAGTGATTGCGTAACTCCTTTATGGCACTCAGCTGGGTTCCTTTCAAAATTATGTACCAGTAGAGCTTGTACAAACAAAATTCCTAAGAGCAATTTTTTAGGCCCCCAAGTGTGTTTCAAATGCTACTCTAAGATCAGAGTCAGGTTGTGTTACTCCTGCTATGGCACTATTGGGGAGGACCCCAGATATCATTTTGATATCAAACAATTCGACCTTTGCGTGACCTTTCTCCAGCCACCTCACTCCATGTGTTTGCGAGGTTCTCCGGACAAGCACGGACAGGGTGCGGCTGCTAATGGTTTTACATTCCATACCCTATTGAGGCCAGCAACTCAAGCCTCGCCCGTAGCTTCAGGGAACTTCCAACTGCAAACCTTACAATAGCTGCACAGCTCTCAGCCGAACTAGTCCTTTTAGACAGGATATTTACATACTGGCCAAACTATTGTCGTTGAGTGTTAAGCTCATCATGCAAACTTGACCTTTCCAAATCCTTTGTCCAGCTCTAAACTTCCTTTGTTCTCACCTGGCATGCCATAGCCGGTAGGCACAAACTCCCCTATAAAAACCCCTCATTTCCAAACGGTCTTCGGACTACTTTGGACTTCCGTCCCGCCTTGCTGCTGGTTGTCTAAGGAAACTCCCCTCAGTGAGCCCCGCTGAGCTTTCTTCCCCGGATCCCCACTTCTCTCCAGGACTACGAGACCAGGTGTCATATTGCCTCTCCCGAAAAAGCTCTTGTTTCCTTTTCTCAGCTAGTTAGTTTATGTCTTGTCTTGCGTGTTTCTTGTCTTTAAGAGAATATTGTTTGTTACCTTGAAAACCTTGTCTAGCCACTCTCTGACCTGCCGCTGTATACATAGGGTTAAAGATCCTTGCTAAAGTTACCCTGGCTCTCGTTTTAGCCGAGAGAGTGCTCAAGTTAAATTCCCCCAAGTTGTGTTTTATTTGGCAATTTGGGCGCCCCTCCCAGGACCCCCAACATACAGGGTAATAGTTGTATCAAAATAGAGTCTAGGGTGTGGGTGATTATAATAAGATTAGTTTCTTCTTCTACTGGGTTTGTCTCTTTGGTGCTGAAAGATGGCCTCCATTCTAGATGAAATCAAACAGTGGTTACTAAAATACAAAGCTTGGGCTTCTCTCTAGAATCCTTATGTAATTTGGGCTACAACAGAGCCAAAATGGCCATTAAACAAAGGATAGTGGACATAGAGCATCAAATGGACCTTGGTATGACTTCTACCTTCATTATTAGTGATTCCAACAGATACGTTGCCACACCTATGAACTATTTAAATAAATTGGAAATCCCTGAATACCGAAGAGCCTTTACCTTGGCACGTTGTAATGCTTTGCCATCAGCACAATTGGAAGGTAGATATTGGAAGATACCCTTCCTAGAGAGAAAATGTCCATGTAACAGTGAACAAGTGGAAACTGTAGAACACATACTTTTGCAATGCCCATATTACAGGGATTTACGATTAAATCTTATCTCCTCGCTTCTTAATAGATTTTTAGGCCACTTGGAACAGTTCTATGTCTCATTATTACTTTCAGATCATAACTCAGAGATCTCTTACAAAGTAGCTAAGTTTTGTGCAATTACCATTAGAATCTGGTGCAAGATGGTAAGTGATATAGATTAGATAAAGGATAGATAAAGGAGAATTTTATGAGGATGATATTGTATGTTTTAGAATTCTTCTTAATCAACTGACTATTTATGTGTACTAATTTGTCTTTCATTGATTGATTTCATGTTTTATGAGGAAAATGCTGTATGGTCTTACAGCCTTTAACCAATAGACTAACTATATGTATCAAATAGTTTTTTATTGATTGATTCTATATGTTTTATGAGGATGATGTCATATGGATGTATATTTCTAACCAAATATATATATATATATATATATATATATATATATATATATATCTTGTATCTTGTTTGTTCTTGTATACTGGTCTGTGACCGTAATAAAGCTGATTGATTGATTGATTGCCTATCAACCTGCTTCCAGGCTGCACTGGCACATCAGATAGCCACACCTCCCAGAACTTTGTCACAGGCTCTTTATCCAACATTCACATTACATGACTTTGGTATCCACCTTTTCATAAATAACACATCCTGGAAGACAACACAGAGAAGTAATAAGTGTGCCAGGCAGTCATATGACATAAAACTCCTCACAGAATGTGTGAAAAAGAAAGAAGTAAGATCCAGTCCTCCCACATGCAATGAGTATTCAGTACAGGGACACTATTTTTTTTTTAAGCTTCCTCCTTATTACACCCAGGTTTCCACTCCTTAGCTGACAATCAGAGGGCTTTACTATATGATCCCTGAAAATTAAGATAGAAGGAATAAAATCCCACATCAAAATGAAAGTGTTCAGATTCAGATTTCTTTTCATCTATGAAAAACAGATTACTGTGGGCAGCGCAGAAAGGTTTGTGAAAAGAAGTGATACTCACTAACAGTGGTGGAAGGTTTGGTGGTGACTGGTGATGTTGTTAATGTCCTTGCGGTACTTCGTTGGGTGGTAGAGGTGCTGCTGGTGGCACTGGAGATAGTGGAAGTTGTAGAAGGGCTGCTAGTTGCTTCTTAGATTATTTAATAATTTTAAAACAAAAAAACAAAGAAACAGAATCACAGCCAGAAAGAGTTACAAGAAATATGTGTCTAAAGAAAAAGAGGGGGAAAAAGCTCTGAAACTAAAATACAATAAATTGGCCTCTCTATTTTCATGGGTTCAGCACTCATGGATTTGATTACTAAGGAGTTATTTCATTTCATTTCATTTATTTAAAAAACTTCTTAATCTATTTGCCCCACCATGGAAAACTATATTGTCTCTAGGAATGTCTAGATCCTCCAGCGCACTCTATGGTGCTGGATGATGTAGAGATACCAAGAGAAGTATTCTCAGTCTTTAAAAAAACTTTTTGTGATTTTGATTTTGATTTGTGTTTGTTCTCCTTTTTAAGAAGTCTTGCACTACTAACTTCATGAAAGAGGAGGACTTATTCTATTAGCACACTAAACTAAAATGTTACATTCGAACCTACTAACACACAAAAGGACTCTGGCCACGCAAATCAAATTGTAGTAAAAAAAATTAAAAAGAGAATAAGCATTATTTTACCATTACAGATTCAGTTAAGTAATCCTACTAGAATAACTAGTGACATTAGCCACAAACTATTGTATGGCTTTCTTTCTTATTGCTGATAAAGTCCATAAATGGTTTCCAAGCTTTCAAAACAAACAAACAAAACCAAAAACAAAACCATTAGTTGACATATCCTTTACAACCCATGTTAGTTTTGCATTTTGGGCTAAGTCAGAAACCTGAAAACAATTAGCTCCTTATTAAAGCCAGGTATCTCATTCCACAGCTGAGAATAAGTGGCCCTTATTATATGTTTCCTGAAAACTAAGATAGAAGAAATAAAATTTTATATCAAAATGAAAGTGTTCAGATTCAAATTTGTATTCCCTCTGAAAAATAAAGGAAAGTTGCCCGACTTACTGGGCGGCATGTTTGCGGCTTGGGCTAGTTCGATTGCAGCAGGCTCTGAGGCACTCCCCATCACTGCAGGCTTTGCCATGCTGCATGGCTCCCCGCCATGTGTGCAGTCTGGTTTCCTTCTCCCCAGCAGCCTCTGTGCTGCCTGGGGAGTGATCAGCCAATCAGTTCAAACTTCATGGTTTGAATTGGTTGGCTGCCAACATTTGGGAAGGAATGAATAGAAGTCTTCACTCTGATCTGGGCACAGAGCAATTATTTGGGCTCCCTTCACCTCTAAGCTCAGTCTTTCTCCAAGCGTCATCCCATCCACCCCTCCCTTTGTTTTTTATTGCTGTTTCTTGTGTACTATGGTTGCGCGTCCTGCTTTGTCACAACTTGTAAGATGGTTGGCATAGGTCCTGGATCTGGGTCAGCTATTTTCCCAGATCTCGGGGACTGGAGACAGAGGGAGTTGTCAGGAGTACAAAGGTCCCCAAAGGACCTCAGTGGTCTCCCTGTCTCTGAGTTCCTAGTCCATTTATCCCTGGTTTTGAGGGTGTGTCCTGGCCAGTGGAATTTGAGGAAATGTCAGTGGGCATCCTCAATCTAGTGGGAAAGCCACAGAAGGCATTGATCTTGGCATTTGTTTGCATGTGAGCATATACACCCTTGCCTTCTTTTTATTAATTTGGGTTCAATTGGCAAAGTTAATTGGTCACAATGTTCAAAGAACAAAACAAAATGGACAAGCTAGAAAAGTGGGTTCTTTGAAAAGGAGGCAACCTGTGGAAGAAGGATCCTTTAAAACCTTGGATCCTTTTAGCGCCCTATGTGATGCCTATCACATGCAATGTAAGGAGAGGTCACTTTTTGGCCTATCCAAAGAAATGATGGTTTCTTGGGGGTTTTGGCCTCAAATACCATCCAACAACTAAGCAAAATGGCTGAAAGCCTGATGAAATGGATTCCCTCCAAGCCCCAAACAGCATGTTGCTAGCAGACAAATTGGCCATTTCATCTGATGCATAGGAAGCCCAATCTAAATTGGAAACTGCCCAATTCCAGATCCAGGTGATTCATGACAGAGTAGACACAATTGAGGAGGAGCATGCTAAGACCCAGCATACTGCTCAGTACCTAGCTATCCAGGCAAGAGTTCTGCTGGCAAACATTACTACACAAGGCCTGCAATTGCAGAATTGCTGAACTGAGTCAAAGATTGGCCTCCAAGGAAGCTGTAACTGCTACTATTTGCCCTGAAGTTCAGCCTCCATTCCCCATGCACACTCTGGAGGACTCCCTGCTGGAGAATTCTTTCTATAGTCCCGCATTCTCTCTATGATCCTGATTGGAAAGAGCCAGCCTTGCTCAACCCAGTCAAGACCAGGTCTGTCACTATGAGAAAAGGAAGTGCACCCAGCATGGTAGCAGAAGTGCAGGAGGTAGAGGAAAGGATCCCCTGGGCAGAGGTGAAGGCCATTTCAGAACTAGGCTCCCTCAAGAGAGACACAGGCATCACGTGACTTAATGCCATTGCCCACACTGATCCCACTGCAAACAGACAGGATGAGACACAATTGGCTAGACTCTGCATGTCCCCATCAGATCTGCCAGCCCTTTAGTTGGCGGTGGCCGCTCAGTACCTGGTCAGAGTGAAGAAACACCCTTGGATGAGTGAGATTGTCCAGATCCTTTGGCCAGGGTGCACTGTATGGAATGCCAGGCTCCAGGGGAGAATCCAGAGACCTACTTAGCCAGGAAAAAGCTTCTCGCTATCCTGCATGAGAAGGTCCAGTCTTCCATAGAGCAGGGGACTCCTGACTTCAATACTGAAGAGTTCAAATCGCTCCTTTATGGATGTTTGAACCCCCAAACTAAAATGGCTCTGGGTCCTGTGGATATTAGATAGCTCACATGGGCCACTTTATCAGAGCAAATATGAAAGGTGGCATATCTCCTCAGGGAGTCAGGTATAATCAGAAACATGAAGGTCGTCTGGAAAGGCATGGATCCCAAGTGGTGGGAACCTGTCCAAATGGTGACCTACAACAATCATGGGCCACATACCCAATACAATAGCGTGAGGGGTCCTGGAAACCCAGCTTGTTGCAGTAGCTGGTGGAAGGAAGAATGATCTATCTGATAGGAGTGGTGGTCAGAATTGGAGAGACCAGCATGGTGGCTCCCTTCCTGGCATCAGCCATGGCCAAGGTGGTGCTTCTTCAAACCCCAGGCAATAGCAAGCTCTGGCTAACTGGGACCCAGCCTCCAACTCTCGCCAACAGTCAGGAGGCTGTGATCCTCAGTAATCAGGGCAGGGCAAGAAATGAAGGTATGTGTGGGCGCTGCTAAGGAAAGAAGGAGCTCACATGTCCCAGTTCCACCTGTGTCCGACCATGGAGCTGATCGATTTCCTCCTGAAGTTGCCCTGCTGTAGCTGAGCAGTCCGTAAACACCATCCAGCAGTGGTGTATCTAGGTCCAACAGCATCTGGGGCAAGTGTGAAAGTTGTGCCCCTAGGTGCTGCTTCTCCTGCCGCCACTGCCCCAGGCAGAGGAAGACCCTGGCAGGGGGCAGTGGCCCCTGGCATTGGTGCCCAAGGCATGCACTTCAGTCACCCCACCTTAGATACGCGTCTGCCATCCAGCCACCTGACATACACATAAACTCCGCATGTTAGGGATGCCCACAGTCCAATGAGCTTCCTCAAGGTGTCACAGCTCACCTGGAGCCTGACATGTGGGGGTAGCTGATGGTCAATGCAGGCATCGGGACTGCATGGGCAGAAATCCCCATCGTGTTTCTGGTCAACACCGGAGCAACCCAGAACATCCTGCACACAGATTTAGCTGTGCGTGGAAAGCCAATATCTGAGACTATTGCTCTGTCAGAGTATGGAGGAGGCTCTCATCAGGTGAAAATCTAGGAAGATGTTCCAGTCACTCTCTTTACTTAATTGTCTTTTTTTTTGTCTTCTCTAAATTTTTGAACCCTTAAGTAATTCATGGTACAAGGGATGAATGTACAATAATAATATAAGTCAATTCAATATCAGTCAGTATAAGTCAATTGAAAGAAAATTAATATGTTCTTTAATTAATTACTATATCATTCCTATATACCATTTTTATCTTTACACATTATTCTTATAGATCATTTGCTTGTCATTTACATATTATAAATATTATATATTGCAATTGTAAATATTTCAGCTAATGGAGCTAATAATTAAGAAGCTGTGACTCTATCAGTAATGAGATAATAACTAGTTAATAATAAGATAATTTCATAGAATCATAGAATCATAGAAATTCAGAGTTGGAAGAGACCACACAGGCCATCCAGTCCAACCCCCTGCCATGCAGGAACACCCTCAAATCAATCCTGACAGATGGCCATCAAGCCTCTGCTTAAAAACCTCCAAGGAAGGAGACTCCACTACACTCCGAGGCAACAGATTCCACTGCCGGACAGCCCTGACTGTCAGGAAGTTCTTCCTGAAGTTCAGGTGGAATCTCCTTTCCTGCAGCTTGAATCCATTGCTCCTTGTCCTGGTCTCTAGAGCAGCAGAAAACAAGCCTTCTCCCTCCTCTATGTGGCATCCCTTCAAATATTTAAACATGGCTATCATGTCCCCTCTTAACCTCCTCTTCTGCAGACTAAACATACCCAGCTCTCTAAGTCTATCCCCATAGGGCATGTCTTCCAGGCATCTCACCATTTTGGTCGCCCTCCTCTGGACTTGCTCCAGCTTGTCAATATCCTTCTTGAATTGGGGTGCCCAGAACTGGACACAGTATTCAAGATGGGGTCTAACCAAAGCAGAGTAGAGTGGTACCAGTACCTCCCTCGATCTAGACACCATACTCCTATTGATGCAGCCGAGAATTGCATTGGCTTTCTTGGCTGCCGCATCACACTGCTGACTCATGTTCAGCTTGTGGTCTATGAAGACTCCTAGATCTCTTTCACACGTACTGCTATCCAGCCACGTGTCCCCCATCCTATATTTCTGTATTCCATTATTTCTGCCTAAGTGTAGGACCTTACATTTCTCTCTGTTGAATTTCATTTTGTTCGCCCTGGCCCAGCTCTCCAATCTATCCAGGTCATTTTGAATTTTGATCCTGTCCTCTGGCTTATTAGCAACCCCTCCCAATTTGGTGTCATCTGCAAATTTGATGAGCATGCCTTCTATTCCTTCATCCAAGTCATTGATAAAAATATTGAACAGCACTGGGCCTAGGACAGAACCCTGTGGCACCCCGCTAGTCACTTCTCTCCAGGATGAAAAGCAGCAATTCGTGATCACCCTTTGGGTTTGGTCGGTCAACCAATTACAAATCCGACTAACAGTAGCCCTGTCCAGCCCACATTTTACTAGCTTCGTTGCAAGAATGTCATGGGGAACTTTGTCAAAGGCCTTACTGAAATCGAGATATGCTACATCCACAGCATTCCCTTCATCTATCAAGCTAGTAACTCTATCATAAAAAGAGATAAGATTAGTCTGGCATGACTTATTTTTGAGAAATCCATGTTGACTTCTCGTGATTACCGCGTTGCTTTCTAAATGATTAGAAACTGACTGCTTAATGATCTGCTCCAGGATCTTTCCGGGTACTGATGTCAGGCTGACTGGGCGATAATTATTTGGGTCCTCTTTTTTTCCCTTCTTGAAGATGGGGATAACATTTGCTCTCTTCCAATCTGCTGGAACTTCTCCTGTCCTCCAAGATTTCTCAAAAATTATAGCAAGCGGTTCCGAAATGACCTCTGCCAGCTCTTTTAATACCCTAGGATGCAATTCATCTGGCCCTGGAGACTTGAATTCATCCAATGCGGCCAGGTATTCCTGTACCACCTCTCTACTTATTATGTGCCTCATTTCCTCTGCTTCCTCCCCTGCTCCCCAACCGCCAGGTTGAGTGCTTGTATCCTTCTGGGAAAATATGGAGGCAAAGAAGGTGTTAAGTAGCTCTGCCTTTTCTCTCCCCCTGTGAGTAGTTCGCCATCTTCTCTGCGTAGTGACCCTACTGTCTCCTTCTTTTTCCTTTTGCTGCGGACATATTTAAAAAAACCCTTTTTATTGTTTTTAATGTCTCTGGCCAGCCTAAGTTCGTTCTGTGCTTTAGCCTTTCTGACTTCCTCCCTACATCTCCTGGCTACTTGCTTAAATTCTTCTTTGGTGGTTTCCCCCTTCTTCCATTTCCTATACATGTTTCTCTTAACTCTTAGCTCAGCTGAGAGTTCTTTAGTCAACCATTCTGGTTTCTTCAGATGCCTTCCATTTTTCCTCCTTATTGGCACTGTTTTAAACTGTGCCTTCAGTATCTCCTTTTTAAGGAACTCCCATGCCTCCTGAACTCCTTTCCCTTTCACTATTCCTGACCACGGAATTCCAGTCAGCAGCTCCCTAAGTTTACAGAAGTCCACTTTTTTAAAATCTAAGATGAGTGTCTGGCTACCCTTATCTTCTCGTTCCCACTGAATGCTAAATTCCAGCAGGGCATGGTCACTCCCCCCTAAAGATCCAACCACTTCTACCTCATTAACAAGGTCATCCCTGTTGGTCTGGTCAAGACCAGATCTAGAATATTTGATCCCCTTGTGGCCTCTTCCACCTTCTGGACCATGAAGTTGTCTGCAAGACAAGCAAGAAACTTGCTGGACCTTGCTGTCTTGGCAGAGTTTGACTGCCAGCATATATCCGGGTAATTGAAATCTCCTATTATTACTGCATCCCTCCTCTTTGAATGTGCAGTCATTTGGTTGAGGAAGGCCTCGTCCAAGTCCTCAGCCTGGGTTGGAGGTCTGTAGTAAACCCCCACCAGAATATCCCTATTGTTTCTCGCTGACTTAATTCTTACCCAAATGCTCTCGACCTGGCTTTCTGGGTTTAAGTCCTGGATCTCTTCACAGGTGAAAACATCCTTGACATACAAGGCTACTCCTTCTCCTTTCTTGTTTGGTCTATTTTTACAAAATAGGCTATACCCCTCTATTCCTATATTCCAATCATGAGACTCATCCCACCAGATCTCAGTGATGCCTATCAAATCGTATTTATTTTCTTGTACTAGGAGTACAAGCTCATCCTGCTTGTTTCCCATACTCCTTGCATTAGTGTAGAGACACTTACGTCCCTGGGCCCTTCCTGCAAGTCCTGTACTATTGATTCTACTCCTCCCGCCATTGGCCGCTTGTACTACTTGTCCAGTATCATTTGGGCCTTTTTCCCCTGTGTTCTCTGAGTCCTTGCCCTGAATAATATTGTCTCCCTCCCCAGTGGAACTTAGTTTAAAGACCTCTTAATCTTCCTTGCAAGACTGTTCGCAAAAACATTCTTGCCAGGTTTTGTGAGGTGCAGCCCATCCCTCGCCAGAAGCCCATGTTCATTTATTTGTCAATACCTGTTAATATTGGAAGTGAAGGACTTTTTTAAAAAAAACTGTTATTGAGTGCAAGACATAAAACACTCAAGATGCACAAGATGAGATCTGGGAAAGTACATACAGTGGAATCTCAAAGAAGAAGAGATCCATTTGATGATTCACCTGACTATCAGAAGAAGTTCATGGATGAGATGAGGTCCTATATGCTAGAAATTAAACAAGATTTGGTAGCATTAAAAATTCAGATTTCTGAAATGCAAGATACTTTGAATCAAGTTAAGAAAGATGTGAACAGTAATCAGAAGGATATAGAGGCGAATAAAAAAGATATTCAGACTCTTAAACAGAAAATGGAAACTTCCACCTCAGACATTGATAGACAATTGGACAGACTGGCACTGACTGAACAAAAACAGATGGATTCCTGGATTCGAATTTGAGGTCTGGAGGAAATTGCTAATGAAGATATCAGGGGAAAAAATCACAAGATTGTTAGCTGTCTCTTTAGAAATAGACGAAGAAGATGTAGACAATGAGATAGACACTACCTACAGAGTTAATTCTGCAATTGCAAAAAAGAAGAAACTACTTAGAGACATGGTGGTACAATTTACTAAAAAGTCAACAAGGGATAAAGTTGTTGAAGAACATAATGGATTCCTGCTGGTGAGTCAAGACAAGCAGTTAATTGTGTTGAAAGAAGTACCTATATGAATTTTGAGGAAAGAAAAGATTAAGATTTCTAGTTGCTAAACTAAGGGTAAGTCAGATAATGTTCAGGTGGAACAATTTGGAGGGTGTTATTTTTACCCAAAGCTTCAGAATAAACTCAATTGAGAAAGCTCAAGAGTTTTTACAAAAGTATAGAGCTGAACTGGAAAAATCTAAAGTACCAACTGAACTCATTGTCAGCGCCAAGGTGTGGCAGGCAGCCAAGAGCCGGCTAATAGGTCTTTTCACAGATGAGGTAGACAGGCAATAAATCAAAGGGCTTTATTTCAGCAGTAAGTAGGTAAGGCAGCAGTAAATTAAAGACACTTTTGCAGCAAAGATATCCCTGGCTGTTACTGCACAGCCAGGCAAAACAGCACAGAGTCCACATACCACGGAGCTTGTTCCACAGCCGGTCGGGCAGCGTTCCAGGAAGCAAGGCAAGGGCCCCAGAAGCCCAGCAGGCACACCCAAAATGGACAGTCATCAGCCAACAAAGACCCAAGGCTGAGTGAGTGCTTTTATTAAGCAGGCCCTCACCCAGGTGCTACCTCAGCTGGAGCTTGATTGCTTGGTGTTTCTTATTTAAACGCTCTGACCTTCTGAGAGAACACTTTTGCTCCTGATGCTGCTGGTACGTAGGCACCTGCTCTTGAATCTCTGGGTCTAAGGCAGCCCCTGGCTCCATTGCTGGGGCTACTGGGGCCAAGGGCTCTGTGTCCAGGGCAGCCTCTCGGGTGGGCTGTGCAGCAGGCTCCATGGCAGCCTCTGGGGTGGGCTCTGCTGGTGCAGCAGGCTCCATGGCTTTGAAGTCCTCTGGTTCAGACTCAGAGCTTGAGTCCTGGAGTGCCAGGGTCCTGACACTCATATCTAAAGAATTTAAGGAATCAAAAGAATCTAAAATTAAAGATTTTCAAGGCAATAAAGAAAATACTTCAGAGAGAAGAAGTTCTGTAGATGAAGAATCTGAAAGTAAAAGATACACATCAAATAAGGAAGACATAGAAGAAAATAGAGATATTGGGAACAGCCTTATTGATTTGGATATAGATGAACTGGCCTTGCATTTTTTTAAAAAAAAGATTAAATGTATGGGGGGGGGGTTCTTGGAATGTGATTGGCTTGAACTCTTTGATTAAATGGAGGAAAATCCGTTACTTAAAAAAGTTGAATTTTGATATTTGCTGTCTTCAAGAGATGTATATTAACAAGAAAGATGTCAAATCCTTAATGATGCCAAAGTTGGGAGAAGATTTCACATCTGCAGCATCAGTTAAGAGAAGAGGCATGCTTGTGTATGTGAAATGCTCTTTTTCACCAAAATTAATTTTTAGTGATAAGGGCAGATTTATTGGCGTGGAACTTGTTATTGAAGGGAGAACACTTCTCCTGATTGGAATCTACATGCCATGTGATAAAAATAATATGATCCAATTGAAGAGCTACAACTGGTGGACATTTGGAGGTTCAAACTGCCAAATACTAAAGACTTTATTTTCTACTCCAATTGCCACAGATCATGGTCTACAATTTATAAGATTTGGCTTCTGAAAATATTTATGAATGAAATAGAAAAAGTTTAGATCCTGGCCAAACCTTTTTGTGATCATAACACAATAAGTTTATCCCTTAAACTTTATTTGAAACACAGAAGCCAGAGACTAAATGATATATTGCTTTTCCAAGATGAAATTGTTAGTTTTTGTAGAACTGAATTGGAAGACTTTTTTAAAAGCAACTTAGACAAGGAAGTTGATATATTAATGGTATGGGACACAGCCAAAGTGGTTATGAGAGGAATTCTCATTCAGAAGTCTGTCGAATGGGTAAAAAAAACAAAGAAAAAATATGGATGATTTAATGGGGAAGATTAAGGATTCACAAATGAAGCTAAAGAGAAATCCTGAAAATAGGGATACAATTCAAACTACAAAAATTTTGCAGAAACAATTATCAGTGATTCCAATTGAATAAGTTGAAAAGAAGATGAGATATGTTGAACAAAACTGTTCTGAGCATGCCAACAAACCAGGCTGCTGGCTGGCATATAGAATTTGAAAGGGGAAAAAAGCACCTAACATTCAAAATTAAGGAAGGGGATAGGAGAATTACAGATGCAAAAGAAATATGAAGAATCTTTCATAATTATTTTCAAAAATTGTATCACATGCATACCAGTGGTAATTTTGATAAATTGAAAGAATACTTTTGCTCCCAAGAACTTCTTGAAATCTGTGAGAGCATCAAAAATTTTTGAATTAAGCCTATTTTAATATCAAAAATAAGTGAAAAAATCGAATGAGCCAAATTAAGAAAAGCACCGGAAGCAGATGGTTTTACTGCAAATTATTATAAGCAGCTTAAAGATCTAAAACTGATGCAAAGAATGATGAATGAAATAATAGCTACTGATTCAATACCAACACACTGGAAGGAGGAGAACATAATCTTAATATCAAAGAATGATTTGGACTGTCCATCATGTAAAGACTTTAGACCAATTTCACTTCTCAATGCAGACTACAAAATTGATACATAAATTTTGTAGTCTTCATTGAGAAGTTAAATTGGTCTAAAGTCTTTACATATTGGCTAATCAGTTTAAAAAGATGTTTCTCAACTACATTCATGAAGACCCAGTTAGCTTTCTGCTGGATAGACAAATGCAAAATAATGTAAGAACTGTACTTAATGTGCTAGAATAGTATGAATCTCATAACGAGAAAAAGAGTGCATTGATTTTTTGGGGATACTGAGAAGGCCTTGGTTATTTGGGCACCCCTCACTAAATTTCTCATGATCTAACAATCTTAGAAGAAATCTCCAATTGATATTATCAAATATCAATTGGAGATTTCTTCTAAGATTGTTAGATCATATGAAATTTAGTGAGAACTTCAAAATATGGATTAGAATCATATATGACAAACAGAGGGCCCACTTGGTGATTAATGGAGAGATGACAGAAAGTATTCAAATTGAGAAAAGGACCAGGTGAGGATGCCCACTACCACCATCGCTATTTATTCTGGTCCTGGAAGTTCTCCTAAGTTCTCCTAAGAAACATAAGAAAACAAGGATTCATAGGAGGGGTGAAGATTGGTAAAAAGTAACATAAAATTAAATTATTAAATTATTAATTAAATTATTGAATTACATTGTTATTATATTATTATTAACTTATTGTTATTAAATTATTAAAGTAATATAAAATTATATTAATTCTAAAATTAAAGTGTTCACAGATGATGTGGTTCTCTTGTTAGAAGACCTAATTTCCCAAATTGATAAATAAAATAGCTCGATAGCTTTGGTCAATTAGCTAGGTTTAAGATTAATAAGTTAAAAACAAAGATACGAAGACTCTCAAAACAGCGGGAAAAAGAATTGTTTGGAAAAAAGCTGAGGATTCAATGTGTGAATAAAGTTAAATACTTAGGAATAGAACTTACAAACAACAATAATCATTTGTTTCAAAATAACCATTTGAAAATTTGGAAACAGATACAGAGGAAATTAGATATTTGGAAATCAATTGACTAAGTTTTGATGGGCAGAATAACAACTATTAAAATGAATGTGCTCCTGAGAATTTTATTTCTGTTTCTGATTATTCTGGTTATGATTCCCAAAACCTGGTTTGAAGAATGTAAAAAGAATCTATCTAAATTTATATGGAGAAGGAAAAAAAACAAGAATGAAATATAAACCTATGACTGATCTCAGAAACAGAGGAGGCTTTGCTGTACTGGATATAAATTTATATTATGACTCTGCTTGTATAGTTTGGATGAAACCTTGGATTCTGCTAGATGACTGGAAACTGCTAGCATTAGAAGTCCATGACCTACACTTGGGTGGCTTGTCTTCTTGTGGTATTGTTACCCTGTATGTTGGGGGTCCCGGGAGGGGTGCCCAAATAACCAAATAAAAACACAAGATGGGGAAATTAAGCTCCAGGACTCTCTTAAGCTAACGAGAGGCAGGGTAACTTTAGCTAGGGTTTTTTACCTTATGTATACAGCATCAGGTTAGAGAGCGGCTAGACAAGTTTTAAAAGTAACAAAATAATATTTATTGAGGACAAACACCACAAAAGACACGACATACACTAACTAACTGGGAAATGGAAATGGAGAGCTTTGGGGAATGGGTAGTACGACACCTGGTCTCGTAGTCCTGCAGAGAAGCGGAGGTTGAGGGGAAGAAAGCTCAGCGCGGTTTACTGAGGGGAGCTCACTGGACAAACCGACAGCAAGGTGGGATGGAAGTCCAAAGTAGTCCGAGGAGGACTTGGAAAAGGGGACCTTTTATAGGGTGGATTTTACCTACAGGCCATGCCATGCTCGGTGAGAACAAAGAGAATTTGTAGCGGGACAAAGGCGTTGGAAAAGGTCAGGTTTTGCATGATGAGCTTAGTGCTGGATGACAATAGTATGGCCAGTATGCTAATGGCCCAACATAAAGGAATGGCTCGGCACTCAGCCATGCGTCTTTGCATAGTTTCGCGCTGAGCAAGGCTGGTTTGCAAGAAGGTTTTCCCTGAAGCAACGGAGAGACTTAAGTTGCCTGCCTAAATGAGGTTTGGAATGTACAATCATTAATAGCCGCACCCAATACGTGCTTGTCCGGAGGACCTCTGCAAACATGTGGAGTGGGGTGGCAAAGAAAGGTCAAGCAAAGGCCAAATTATTTGATATCAAAAGGATATCTAGTGCTCTCACCAGACATATCATAACCGTAGTAACAGTATAACAAGGCTAAAGTGCAGAAATTGTTTTAATATACATACAATATGGAAGTCCCTGTTCAGAGTGTGGGAGAGATACAAGTTATTATTATTTTCCAAGTTGCTATCCTGGATCTCTTCAGCAGAGGCACTTTCTATAACAGAGTTAAGAAGATACAATGAATGGACTACTTACAAAGACCTATTGAAGCAAACTGGGAATTCTGTACAATTGAAGGATGAACAACAATTATGGGAAGAAGGAATCTCAATACAATGGTTTCTGTATTTACAAATTAAAGAAAGATTTAAGAAGGATATGACAGCCAGTGGAGTAGAGTTAAGAAGGACTAAGCGTGAAGAACACTTGTTAAAAGGAGATAAACATTTGCTCACCAAGCAATAAAGAATGTTACTTAGTTTAAATTTGGCAGATGAAGCAGTCAAAGACTATATGATAAAATGGGCCAAGGATTTGGACTGTACTATCCCTATTGAAGAGTGGGAAATGGTATAGAAACATAACGCCATGTACTCAAATGTATTGAAGATGATATACAGGTGGTACCTTTCACCTGAAAAAATAGCAAGAATGCATAAAAATACCAAGAATCAATGTTGGAAGTGTGGCAAAGAAATAGGTATATATGGTGGGGCTGCAATAGAGTTATTTTCAAATATGGTGGGGCTGCAATAGAATTTAAAAAATTGCTTCATGATTCGGGCAGAACTGCAAAAAAAATCTTGAAGATAAAAGTTGATTTGATGCCTGAACTTCTTCTATTAGGTGTTATTAAATTTGACAGAAAGACAGAGGGTGTGATTGGAAGATTGGTATGGCATATGTATATGGCTGCCAGCATAGTTCTTGCTAGACACTGGAGAAAGGATACTATCCCCACCAAGGAAGAAGTGTCTGTCATAGTGACAGACAATTCCTCCTTCTCTCCTTTCCTTTACTCCACTGCTTTTATTTCTATCTTCCTATTGCCTACCTTTAGATTTTTTTTGTTTTTTTATTATTATTTTTTGCTAGAAAAGGTGACATCCTAGTTATTGTATATGTATATGTCCGTGTATATGTTATCCATCAATAGAGGGTTATATACTGACACATTAACATACGAGTATTGATATTTTGTATTGCATATATATTGAATTTGTAACAGAATTCATGGTAGTATAATCTGGTCTATGTTAGTATAATCCCTGATTGTAATTGTAATTGAGAAACAAGAGAGGAAAGGATAAGACAATGAGGTCTGGTAAAGTAGGTAAAGTGCTACCTCAGACACTACGACAAGAAGAGATTCTATAGGGGACCCCCCAGAATATCATAAGAAATTTATGGAAGAAATGAGGGATTTTATGACAAATATTAAAAGAGATATGTCTGATTTAAAGGGGCAAATGAAAGAAATGCGGGACATGCTAGTTCAGGTTCAGAGAGATGTGATACAGAATAGAGAGGATATTGAGGTTAATAAGAGGGAGATTGGGGAATTAAAACAGGAAATGAGCTCTTCCTCCTCCGTAGTTGAGAAACAATTAGAAAATCAATTGGATAAGCTTGCTCTATTAGAGAAAACACAAAAAGATTCTTGGTTGCGGATTAGAGGTTTGGTGGAGGGGGAGGGAGAGAATATTAGGGAGAAGGTTGGGTTTTTTTAATAATTTGTATCCCACCTCTCCACAGGGATCGGGGCGGTGAACAACTTACAAATAGCATGTATTTCTATACATGCCCCCAACAACCTGGGTACTCATGGAGGTAGAAGAGGATATTATGGAAAACAAAATAGACTTGGTTTATAGGGTTCAATCAGCTGTGGGGGGAAAAAATCTCCCACGAGATGTGGTAGTTCAATTTACCAAACGTTCTACAAAAGATAAGATTGTTGAAGAACACAATCCTTCACCATTGTTTGAAAAAGGTAGACAACTTATAATGCTGAGGGAAATTTCTTCTAGAATCCTGCGTAAAAGAAAAGAGTATGATTTCCTGTTTTCAAAGTTAAAGGATTATAAGATTCCATTCAGGTGGGACAGACTTGAGGGGGTGGTTGTGGACTACGAACATCAGAGATTTTGGCTCAATTCAATTGATAAGGCTCACAATTTTCTGAAGAAATTTGGTGAAAAAATAAGATCAAGTCCGCTCGCACCCTGAACAAGTAGTCACTCATGAGGAAGAAATATGGAATCAACAGACCAAGATCTGGTAGGAGTTACTCAAAGAGAAAAAACAGAAGCAAAGAACGAACGTACAGAAGAAGAAACCAAGGATAAGGATAAGGGACAGGATACTAGTTTACTGGATATGAATATAGATGAACTGGTTGCAATTGCCTCAGGAGGAAAATAATGTCAACAATTATAACGTGGAATGTAAATGGCCTGAACTCCGTGATTAAAAGGAAGAAAATATTCCATTATTTACAGAAGCTAAACCCCGAAGTTAGTTGTTTGCAGGAAACCCATATCAAAGCCAAAGATATAAAAACTCTCCAGGTCTCGAGATTAGGAGAGGTATTTGTATCGGCTGCCACTGTTAAGAAACGAGGGGTTGCGTTATATGTTAAACCACATCTATCCCCTACACTAAGATGCAGTGATGAAAATGGAAGGTTTGTGGGTGTAGAAATTAAACTGAATGGGATTAAGACTCTTGTGGTTACCTTTGTGCTTCAATACAAAACTACAAAGCAATTTTATGAAGTCTGGCGTCCCCTATTTAAGTATGTTTATAAAGGAAGTTATTATTGTGTATTGGGTACTCTCATTGCTGGTGTATTTGCAACCTTGTACTCGTATTAGTATGAAAGGGCTCTCTGTATATCTATGTGGAGAGAGATATTTACGAACCATATGGATAAGGTTTTTCTTTTTTTTAACAAAAGAAATGAGGAATACAACCAAGGCTTATGTTAAGGATACGATCGGAGATGGGAATCAATTATGTTGTGGAGAAAATTTTTCTTTTTCTCATTTTTCCAATCAATGTAACAAACTGTTTTTGGCCAGGGGGGAAGGGGTTTTTTTTCCTCTTTTTTGGTTGGGGTGGGTGGGTATTCCATATTAGTCAAGTTAATTATGAACTAATTTTGATTGAGTGCCAATTATGTATTATGTACTAGAGCATTGCTGAGAAAAAAATCAGCAGATATCAGTTGTATATATTAGGAAGGTATTGTATTGGGGGGAAACATGGAAATATGTACTCTGGAATGTAACCTTTTTTTTCTTTAACAAAATCTAATAAAAATATTTATAGAAAAAAACAACTAATGGAGATAGCAGAAATAGATACACTCACACTTATGCTAGAGAATAAGACCAACAGTAAATTTCGTAAAGTTTGGGAATGGCTTAAGGAGTTCTTACAAACTAAAGTTGACAAAGTGAATCGATTTGATTACTAACTTTCTTACATCCTAATTTGAAGTTAATTTTCATTGATTGGATGGGGGGAAATGAACTTAACTTACAAAATATCTTCAAATAATGCTTTAATGTGATAATTCTACATATATTATATAGTGTCATGTATGAGATTCCTGGATGTTTAAATTTGAGTGAACTTCTCCTGGAATTGCATAATCATTGAGCTATAGTACCTCCCAGGCAAGGGCACGCTGTGCAAAATTTTCCCCACAGTTGATGGTAGCAAGCGAAAGTATATCTATTCATTCACGCAAGCATACATCTGCTGTGGCTTGTACTGTTGCTAAATGTATGTACCCTGAAACCAAGAATAAGGATATCTTTTCTCAGGAAAATCCAGAGGCAAAAATACCTGACTTCATCGCCCAGTGCAGGCCTCATACATCAGCCTTGGCATTTGATAGCCTATATTTAACATCTTCCTCTCCACCCTGAGACATGGCAACAGCTTGGAACATTGGAGACTCCCTTTGTGCTTTCCATTCTCCTCAGAACCACTGAAGAACACACTGTTTCCATTGAAATCAATCTGGCTACACCATTGGGGAAACATCAAATTATCCAACTTGCAGATTGGCAGGAACAATACTGGAGTATACTGTGAGCAAGCCTCACTAAGCATGGTCAACTGAACCAGTTCATTCCTCTGAATTAAACTGCTTGCAATTCAAGTCTGGATTCAGTCTGGTTTCAGTCATGAGGAATACTTGTCTTGAATCTCACTCATGAGGAAGGGAAGTACACCCTCTAATTTGGCCATCGGCATCTGATCACTACTGCAGTTGATCCATTAATCGAGGACACTGCTACATTGATCCAGGCAGTTCCCCATCATGGGCTCCCAGGTGTTAAAATTGAAAATATAGGAATTAATGCTCTTACAATTGACAATTTCCTTGAAAGATCTGGGTAGAACTTCATAAGTTAAATACCTCAGCACAATGGCCAAAATGTGCACCCTACTTAGGTCCCAGTGAAGTCGGCTGGGCAGAATGGTTAAAACTATGGTCTGGTACTGTAAGTCCCTCTTGAGTGAAAAGAGCATGAACAGACTGGATCGTACCTGTAGGAGCAGGCATGTCTCTATTAGATGCAGCCAATGTGGAAGTGTTAGCAGATAAATTGTCTCACATCACCACCAATATGGTGAATATGGGCGAGCCTTTGTGGCAATATACCCAGACTCTGCCCATATCCCACATTCAGTTACCTCTCTGCTTATTAATTGTGAAATGCCTGCGGAGAGGAACTCACTGAAATTTGCAGGCAAAATGTATTTTGATAATTGGAACACATCATTAGCTTTTGCCTGCCCAAATGCATACAATCAATTTGATGAAAATTAGGAAACTAATTCAGCATGCCCATGATGGACACATTCCAAAGGAAATTAGAGAATTAATCAGCCAAAACTAAGGAAAGAGGAGGTGCAGCCGGAAACATGGTGGATTCTGATAAATGCCGCTTACATCCCCTGGTGGAACCAATTTTTGTGATTACCATCACTGCAAGGGCCATCCCCCCCATTCACCCAGACATTCTCTTCAGAATACAGACAGTCTCTTCAGAATACAGACAGTCTCAGGAGACTTGCTATATTCCAAAGACTGCAATCATTGGGCTACAGTGCTTCCACCCAAATGGCAAACTGTCAATGTAGAAGGGTGCCGGCACCAATAAAACCTGGGCTTCATTTGTGCAGACGATGCTTTACAACTCTATCATCCTTGTTTGATGTCTCTTAAGGGCAAGGATGGTTCACGTGCCTATGAACTGACCCAAGACACCAATTATGCAATTGTATGCACAGGAAATGGCTGTGTGTGCATAAGAACAGCCTGTCATACCCTTTCCATAAACAGATACATACTTGAGCTCCTGGTGCTCACTTTAAATCAATGTTTTTGTAACATCATCACCATCAGCGCTTGTGACATAGACTACTCAGTTCCAATCTGGATCTTGCAATAGATGGCCATGTCCCTTCACTGTACAGATCAGTCATCCCAGTGTTCTTTAGTTTCAGTTTGCATATTTGCATAAGCTCCTCACACATCTTGACCTCAAATAACAGCTATTGGAAATAAAGACAGCTGAAGACAATGCTGCGCTGGTTGTGTCTCACAATGGTGAAACGATTACAAACCTTTCTAAGGAGATTGTATCCTCCAGATACCACTCATAGTAGGAGTCCCTCCTTGGTTGGTCCCCCATAGCAACAGGAATTTTCAATATCATGTTGCATCCCATCATGGTAATCCTGGCCTTCCAAAATGTACTAGTAGTTTGTCTAGCTAGTCTGGCATATTGGACTCACTGATAATTGGGAGTTCTTGGCGAATTGGCTAAGAAAGCCAAAGCTCAATCTTTTCTTCAACAGTTTCTTAAAGACTCCCCAAGGGAAGTCTTGGCCAGGTTGAATAGGTCCTCTGGAGTCAGAGGTGGAGTCATGGTTCAGGTGAGAGGAAGAGCTCCCCACTGGGAAGTTGTACAAGACTAAGGCCTGAGTGTATGTTGGGATGCCGGGTTGCGGACTCCAGAGAGCTGCCCACCCATACTGAATTTCACAGATTTTCTAGAGTATCCCTGATACCCTAATTCACAATCCAGGCCACAGTGGATTTGCACAGATCTGGTGCCTGGTAAACCAACCCACTGATATGCCAAGTGCCATTCTCTCTCTTTCTCATCTCTCTTGCATTCTCAGTTCTCAAGCACTGCTTTTCACTCTCAGGGTTGCATACCCTTAAAGTGTCAGAACCAAAATCTCAACGTAATGCCAGTGCCTCTGCGAAGCACAGCCTCTGGCTTTGGCTGGAGGGGCCCAGTGGCTAACCTCTCTCAGTTTCCTCCCCAAAATGCAGGAACTATATCAACTTTGCCCTGGAATCTGAAAAGCATTAAAAAGATGTTGGGCCATGCAAGAACAGCTAGCTGCTGGTGTACACTGCTCCAACATGACAGGTTGTTACTGCAGGTTAGGCCTCCTTGGAGATAGCATGAAGATACCATTTTGATATCAATAATTTGGCTCTCTTCCACCATCCCTTTCCACGTGTTTGAGAGGCCCCCAGACAAGCACAGAACTGCTAAACACAGCCACTAAACGCTGCAATATCCCAAGACAATACAGGCAGGCCAGAAATAGCCAGATCACCACTTTAGGAGACCTCTCTGCAAACACCCTCATTATGTATGCACGCTGTTTACAAAGGACTCCCTGCCCCGAGCAGGCAACTTGGCAAGCTAGAAGCTTAAATGCCAAGCACTGAGCATTTGCATACTGGCTACCTCTTTGTCAATTAGACCTAACTCAATCATGCTAAATTTTGACCTTTCCAAAGCTTTGTCTTGCACTCAAAACTCATTGTTTTCCCCCAAGTACGGAATAGCCTGCAGTTACATTTCTCTCAAAAAAACCCCCTGATTCCGAGATATTCCTTGGATGCTCCAGACTTCCATCCAGCCTTGCTGCCGCTTTGTTTGGTGAGCTGTCCCCTCAGTCCCACGTACTGAGACTCCATACCAATGAACTCAATCTTCAGACTATCCAGGCTTCAGGACAGTTTTCGATCACCCAAATCAACTACCTCTCTGAAAAATCCCTCTATACCACTCCAACCTTTACTTGTGTGATTGTGTGTTGCATACACTGTGTGTCTGTATTTAATAAAATCTCAATTATTCTTAAACTCTGGTTTGCTTCTTGGCTTGGCCTGACCCGGTAGACATTGGGTAAAAGATTCCACTGCATTGCCCTGCCTCTCTCATTGCTAACTTGTGCTCTAGCTAATTTCCCCAAACTTAGTTAATTGAGAGCACATTTAGGTGTCCCTCATGGGATCCCCAGTATACAGAGTAACAAGGTGACTGCCAACCCTGGAAAGCCCTGTGAAACAAAGAATGCTACCTAATCCACCCTGATTGCACCTGAATTTTTCTGGACACAAGGGGCGTGGAACCTACAATTCACCTCTCTAAACATCCAAAGGACTGATTTCATAGACTCTTTCTGATGCAAGGAGAAGGGGAATCCTCTCTCTGCCCATGCATTGAACTCTTTGAGACAAAGGACTTATGAACTGTGCCATGAATTGCCCACATTGGACTTCTCCCTATTGCCTCTATTGAAGGAGCACTACACACTTGAACATTGCTATTCCTTTGAAATATGTGATGTTTCTGTATTTGAATTTTGAAGCTGTAATTGCTGGAGTGGGATTTGCAGGTTGTATTGTTTCCTGGTATGAATGTATGTTGAATTTAGTTTTCCTCTTTTGGAAACTGAATTCCAACACGTTTTTGCTAAACTGAACACCCAACCAAGTGATTAGCTGGCAAGACTAATGGAAGTAAGATAGCTCTACCCCTAACCCTCTCTCCTATATGTTTGTTCCTTATCACCCCATATCTCATCCTCTGAAATTGGAGGTGTGTGAAATGCATTGGGGGGTTTTTTAATAAAATTTGGTCCATCTATAAGCACATGTATCCTAGCCTCCTTCTTTTTTGCTCATTCAGCTAATGCAAAGACCATCAACACATTCTGGACCTCATCATCCACTTGGCGAGTTTAGTTGGTTACTTGACTGAAAAGCCATTTACACTGATGTCCTACAGCTGGGAATTGGGTATAAAAACTCCAAGCTTTGAGCAGTCAGATGCAGTATTTCACTTGCTGAATACCACATTGTCACTCTGCTTTCTAAATGAGTATTGTCTCTAGCTGTGCACCTAAGCCACATATCTGTTTCTTCATTGCTCTCCAGATTGATAATTATCACTCAAACCCAGAAACTTCACTGTAAACATTTCCTCCTCTTCTTTCTAGGTGCTATAGTGTGAAATAAAATTAAAAGAATTAGAGTTGATTAAAACTCCTTCAAATGTCAAAATTAGGAAACAATTACATATGTTGCAAAAGCAAATTAATATGTTGTTACTAGATGAAGTTAGGAAAAAATGGAATATATAAAGCAGAGAAATTTTGAATATGCTAACAAGACAGGAAAGTGGTTAGCTTATAGAGTGAGAAAGGAAAAGGCTAAAAGAAGGATAGTAGAATTGAAAGTAAGAGAAAAGATGGTGACAAAAGAAAAGGAAATTAGGGGCTTGTTTTACAACTATTTTAGTGCATTGTATAAAAGACAGGAGGTGCCAGAAGAACAAATAGAGAAATACTTACAGGATAGAGAGGTCCCTGAAATTGGGGAAAAGGTAAACAATATATTAAATAAGGTGATTGCTTTAGAATAAATTAAAGAGGCTATTAACAGATTAAAAAGAGGGAAAGCACCAGAAACAGATGGGTTAACAACTTTCTACTATAAAACCATTGTTGATGAGTTAATTCAGCCCTCACATAAAGTTATGAATGATATATTGCTAGGTAATGGAATCCCAGAGACTTGGCAAGAGGCAAATATAATTTTGATACTGAAAGAAGATTGTGATTCGAAGTTGATGAATAATTATAGACCAATTTTGTTATTGAATGAGGATTATAAAATATTTGCAGGGATTTAGCAAACAGACTTAAACTTTATCTCCAAGAATTTATCCAAGAGGATCAAAATGGTTTCCTCCCTGGTAGATATATTAAAAATAACATTAGAGTGATTATGAATGTAATAGAGTACTTGAACTTTCATAATAATGTTTAAGGGGCCTTAATGTTTATAGATGCAGAAAAAGCATTTGATAATTTAAATTGGATGTTCTTTCTAAAGCTATTGAGAGAATTGGAAATTGGAGAAAAATGTTATAGTGGGATAAAAGTGATATATGAGATCCAGAGAGGTAAGTTGAGAATAAATGATAGTGACTCTGAATATATACAAATAGAAAAGGGCACAAGACAGGGTTGTCCACAATCTCCCTTGTTGTTTATTCTAGCATTGGAAATTTTGTGTAGAGAAGTGAGACAAGACATGAGGATTAGAGGAATAAGAATCAGGAAAGAGGAGTTTAAAATGCAAGTATTTGCTGATGATGTAGTTTTTGTAATAGAAGACCCTCAGACAAGTGTAGTTAATTTGTTAAAGGTGATAAGAGAGTACGGTAAATACACAGGTTTGAAAGTGAATCCAGACAAATCAAAAATTATGATAAAAAATATGCCGACTCAGGAACAAAGAGATTTGGAAATAAAAACTAATTTTGAAGTAGTACAAAAATAAAATATTTGGGTATAAATTTGACTATGAGTGATCAGCAATTATTTGAAAATAATTACACTAAGAAATGGGATGAGATAAAAAAAAATTAGAGAAATGGAGACGTCTCTGTTGGGAAGAATTTCATTAATTAAAATGAATGTATTACCAAAACTAATGCATTTATTTCAAACCATCCCAATTATTTTGTCAGATATGCCACTTAAAAGCTGGAAAAAAGATATGGGAAAATTTATTTGGATGGGTAAGAAACCAAGATTAAAACGGAAATTTATGATGGATTTAAAAGATAGAGGAGGATTGGGTTTACCAGAATTACAATTATATTTTGAAGCAGCATGTTTAGAATGGATAAAAGAATGGATTACACTGGATAATAGAAGACTGTTGGAATTGGAGGGTCATGAGTTAAAATTCGAGTGGCATGGGTATTTGGGGTATGGAAAGGTGAAACAGAATTTGCAGTTCAAAAACCATACAATAAGATCTTTGATGAGGATTTGGGGGAAATATAAAGACAATTTTAGTATTAGAATTCCAGGGTGGTTATCTCCACAAGAAGCTTTTCACAGAAGAGAGTTAGGGCCATTAAGGAAATGCATTAGAAATGTAGATTTATTGGAGATTGAACAAGAAATTTGGAACTTAAAGGACTTTCAGAAATTGGAAGAAGAAGGTTTCAGAATGCAGTGGTTATCTTACTTCCAACTACGAGAAAGATTTAGAGAGGATAAAAATAAGTATGATTTTGAAAAAAAATGAATCTGAACTAGGGAAGTTATTATTCAAAGAAAAAGATCATTTAATAGCAAAATTATATAAACTAATACTTTTATATATATATATATATATATATATATATATATATATTTTACAGAGGATGACCAAGTTAAAAATTGCATGATAAAATGGGCAATGAATGTAGGACATCCTATATTATTAGAACAATGGGGGAAAGTTTGGAAATCTGACCTAAATTTATAAGGATTTTTTTAAAAAAATGATGCACAGGTGGTATCTGACTCCAGTCAAGTTAGCAAAAATGCACAAAAATATTAATGGTAAATGCTGGAAATGTAAAGTACAAGAAGGGTCCTTTTATCACTCATGGTGGTTATGTAGGAAAACTAATAGATTTTGGATACGTATAAATGAGGAGATGCAAAAGACGATAAAATCAAAGATCACGTTCAGGCCAGAATTATTTCTTTTAAACATGATAGATTATGAAGTAAAGGAAGAAAGGGAAAACAATGTATTATGTTAGATGGTTACAGCAGCTAGAGTAGTGTTCACAAGATATTGGTGACAGAAAACTACTCCCATAGTATGAGAATGGTTAGAAAAATTGTTGGAATTGGCTAAAATAGACAAATTATCATGTTGGTTCAAAAGAAACTCTATGCAAACATATTTAAAAACTTGGGGTCCGTATACACGATGTATGAAGGATAGATTTGGTGAAAAGATTCAATTAGGTTTTGACATTTAGTGGATAATTAACTCTGATTTTCAGCATAGTAAAAAGAAATAAAGGAAATTCCTTTTTTTTTTTTAAGTCAGAGGATATATTTTGATGATGTTAAACAACCACTACCAGTGAGTACAGGAAGTCAAGAGGAAAATGATTTGGGGGGAGGTAGCTAATCTTTCTATTTCCTTTCTTCTCTATAACTAGTAATTTCTCATTCTTCAACTATTTGTTCCTGTTCCTTCCTGGACAGGAGATTCTGTATTAATTGCTCTTTTGGCAGGGGTCTATTTTTCCTCTCTCTTTTTTTTTCTCTTTTTTTCATTGTTTTTCTTTTCTTTTTTTCTTTACTCTTACCTTTCCTTTCCCCCCCCCTTTCTTTTCTTTCCTTTTCCCCCCGCCCCTTTCTTTCTTTTCTTTTTAAAATATTCTTTCTTGCTTGCTATCTCTGTTTGTTTATTTGCTCCTTTCTCTACATGAATCGACTTTCTCTACAATGTTTTGAAATTGTTGTGAACCTTTATGTTGAAATTGAATAAAGATTTGAAAAAAAAAGCAAAGTCTCAAGGAAACTCTAAGGAAAGAAAGAAAATTTTAAAGAAGAAAATATATGTTATTCTACCGTTTGAGACCCAATTAAGTAATTCTAATGGAATCACCATTTACCATAAATTTTTACTTTGGTCAATTGTTTATTCCAGATAAAGTTCATAAATGGGTTCCACCCTTTTAAAAAAAAAAAAAAAGGAAAAGGAAAAGATGGTCTTCAGCTGACCTATCCATAACAGCCAGATTAGTTTGCCAACTTGGACTAATTCAGGAAGCTTAACGAAATGTCTCCTTATTAAAACCTAGTCTTCTGCTTCATAGCTGAGGATCACAGACCACACAGTCCATGCAGTCCTATATCTCAGCAAAATAAGTTTCTGGAGTGCACTGAAGAAAGTTTTAGGAAAAGAAGAAGGGATACTCACCTGTGGTGGTTGAAGTTGTGAAGGTGACTTCTGAGGTTGTAGTTGTCGCTGTGGTTGTAGTTGGGGAAGTGGAAGTTGGAGAAGTACTGGTAGTTGTTTCTAAAATTATTGATATATTAATTGAAAAACAAAAAGAAACAAACAGTCAGAAAGAGGGGAACAATCTGACGTAAAAGCCAAGAAATACTTCTCCAAATCAAACGATAACTAATGAAAAAGAAAGTATAGGACAGTTAATCTTACACTTTCCAAGCTTCAGCACTTCAGGATTTAACCATTCGTGGGTTAAGTTCTTTTTAAACGTGTTTATCTAAAAGGCTTTTTTGGTCAATTTCCCCATGCCATGAAAAAAATATTAGCCTGAGGAATTTCTAGGTCCTCCAAGATGACAGTATGGTCTACTTTGGACAGAATTTCATTTCTCGGTCCTCCACATCAACACTATGTTCCTCTTCAGTCAGAAGAAGTTCATACAGTCACACTATACAACCTAGAAAACACTGGAGAGAACACTTCTCTAAGTACTTTTAAGTCCTCCATGGTGGACCTGTGAACCATGTCTACGAGAAGGAGAATATCAGTTGTGTTGAAGCACTATGAGGTTTCTTGGAGAAGTGTTCCCAGTTAAACAAAAAAGAAAAAAATTACCGTTTGTGCTTTTGATTTTGGTTTGCATTTTTTGCACTTCGGCATGGGTTTTCCGTCTGTAACCCTAGACGGATTGGAGGGTGCAAAGTACTAACAAACTAAAGTAAAAGATTTAAACACTGACTCATTAAAAATGTAAGTCTAACATACGAAACCTCAAAACGACTCTGTCCTCCCCAAGCAAACACAAATGAAAAAAAGAGAACTTTAAGGACAAAAAGATATGTTATTCTACCATTAGAGATCAAACTAAGTAAATCAAATACAATGACTAGTGATCATCAATTTTTGCATTGTTGGATGGTTTATTGCTCATAATGTCCATAAACAGTTTCCAATCTTTCAAGAGAAAAGAAACAAAAAGGTTTAAAAGGTATTTTAATTTTTTCTAAAATTTATTTTCTTAAAACTCTTTTTGCTCTCTTTGCCATGACCAAATAAATTCTCCTTAGGAATCTCTAGTTCCCCCTATATTTTCCACTTTCACCAGAATTTGGTCATCTCTAGGTCCTCCAAGGCGACTCTATGTTCCTTTACTGTCAGAAGAGGTTTGTAGAGTCACACTATAGCACCTAGAAAGCCTGGACAGAACACTTCTCTCGGCACTGCTAGGTCCGCCACTGTGGTGCTGTGGCCCACGTCTATCGGAAGTAGAACACAGAGTTTTGTTCGAGCACTATAAGGATTCCTAGGGAAGTCTTCCTAGTTTCAACAAAAACCCCTACCACTTGTGATTTTGATTTTGGGTTGATTTGATTTTGGGTTGCCTTTTTTGCACTTTGGCAGAGGTTTTGCACTGGTAACCCCTGCCAGATTGGAGAGCGCACCATATTAGCAAACTAAAGTAAAAGATTTAAACGCTGACTCACTAAAAATGTAAGTCTAACCTATGAAACCACAAAACAGCTATGACTTCCAAAGGAAACTCGAATGAAAGAAAGAGAATTTTAAAGAAGTAAAGATGTGTTATTCTGTCCTTAGATACCCAACTAAATAATCTGAATAGAATGACTAGTGATTGTAAATTTTTGCATTGTTGGATTGATTATTGCTCATAATGTCCATGAAGGGTTTCCAATCTTTCAAAAGAAAATCAAGGAAAAGAAAAAGACAGTCCTCAGTTGACCTATCCATAACACCCAGGTTAGTTTGCTAATTAGGGTTAATTCGGGAACCCAAAGCAGATGGCTCCTTATTAAAGTCTGGCCTTCTGCACCATAGCTGAGGACCACCAACCATTACAGTCCTGCAGCTCGGCAAAAGAAATTTCTGGAGTGCACTGAGGAAAGCTTTAGGAAAAGAAGAAATGATACTCACCCATGGTGGTTGAAGTTGTGGAAGTGACTTCTGAGGTTGTAGGTGTCGCTGTGGTTGTAGTTGGGGTAGTGGAAGTTGGAGAAGTGTTGGTAGTTGTTTCTAAAATTATTGATTTATTATTTGAAAAACAAAAAAGAAAGAAACAGTCAGAAGGAGGAGCAGAATCTGATGTTTAAGCCAAGAAATCCCCATCCAAATCAAAAGGAAAGAAATGAAAACAAAAGAATGGGGCAGTTAGTCTTGCACATTCTAAGCTTCAGCTTTGTGGATTCAACTACTCAAAAGTATTTTAATTTTTTCTTAAACTTCTTTTATTAAAACTTTTTGATCTATTTGCTCATGCCATGACCAAATAAATTCTCGCTAGGAGTCTCTAGTTTCCCCAGGATGACTGTACGGTCCACTTTTGCCAGAATTTCATCATCTCTCGGTCCTCCATGGAAACTCTATGCTCCACTTCTGTCAGAAGAGCTTCGTAGAGTCACACTATAGCACCTAGAAAGCCTGGACAGAACATTTCTTTATGTATCGGCAGGCCCGCCACGGTGGCGGTTTAACCTGCATCTGCCGGAAGTGGAACATAGCGTTGTGCTCGAGCACAATAAGGATTCCTAGAGAAGTCTTCCTAGTTTCAACAAAAACCCCTACCATTTGTGATTTTGGTTTGCATTTTTTGCATTTTGGCACAGGGTTTATATCTCTTAACATCGGCCAGATTGGAGGGTGCACCCTGTCAACAAACTAAAGTCAAAGATTTAACAATGGCTCACTAAAAATGTAAATCTAACCTACCAAACCACAAAACGGCTCTGAACTCCTGAGCAAATTCCAATGAAAGAAAGAGAATTTTAAAGAAGAAAAGATATGTTATTCTACCATTAAGAAACCAACTAACTAATTCCAATAGAATGACTAGTGATTATAAATTTTGGCATTGTTGGATTGTTTATTGCTGATAATGTCCATAAAGGGTTTCCAATCTTTCGAAAGAAAAAGAAGAAGACAGACTTCAGTTCAGCTATCCATAACACCCAGGTGAGTTTGGCAATTTGGGCTAATTCAGGAAGCTCAACCAGATGGCTCCTTAGTAAAGCCTGGTCTTCCGCTCCATAGCTGAGGGCCACCTACCGTTACAGTCCTGCAGCTCAGCAAAAGAAATTTCTGGAGTGCACTGAGGAAAGCTTTAGGAAAAGAAGAAGTAATACTCACCCATGGTGGTTGAAGTTGTGGAAGTGACTTCTGAGGTTGTAGGTGTCGCTGTGGTTGTAGTTGGAGAAGTGGAAGTTGGAGAAGTGCTGGTAGTTGTTTCTAAAATTGATATATTATTTGAAAAACAAAAAAGAAAGATAAAGCCAGAAGGAGGAGCACAATCTGACATTCAAGCCGAGAAATCCCCGACCAAATCAAAAGAAATGAAAACAAAAGGATGGGACAGTTAGCCTTGCACTTTCTAAGCTTCAGCTTTGTGGATTCAACTATTCAAAGGTATTTTAATTTTTTCTTAAACTTCTTTTCTTAAAACTCTTTTTGGTCTATTTGCTCATGCCATGACCAAATAAATTCTCGCTAAGAGTATCTAGTTCCCCCAGGATGACTGTACAGTCCACTTTTGCCAGAATTTTGTCATCTCTCGGTCCTCCACTACAACCCTATGCTCCTCTTCTTTGTGATTTTGATTTGCATTTTTTGCAGTTCGGCAGGGGGTTTACATCTCTAACCCCTCCCACACTGGAGGACACACCCTATTAACAAATAAAGTATCAGATTTAAACACTGACTCACTAAAAATGTAAGTTTAACCTTCAAAACTACAAAATGGCTCTGACCTCCTAAGCAAACTTGAATGAAAGAAGGATTTGCCCATGCCATGACCAAATATATTCTCCCTGGAACCTCTAGTTCCCCTGGAATTACTGTATGGTCCATTTTTGCCAGAATTTCATAAAAGATTTAAGCACCGACTCACCAAAAATGTAAAGTCTCACCTTGTTCATTTGGTTATATGGGCTAATTCAGCAAGTTTAACGAAATGGCTCATTATTAAAGCCTTGTGTCGCACTCCATAGCTGAGGACCACTTACCATTACAATACGGGTCTTGAAAAGTGACTCACTAACATCCAACATCAGTCTTAAATCCTGACAAAATAAGTTTCTGCAGTGCACTATAGAAAGCTTTAGAAAAAGAAAGAACTGATACTCACCTTGTTACCCTGTATTGTCGGGGTCCTGGGAGGGACACCCAAATAACCAAGCAAAAACACAAGATGGGGAAATTAACTCGAGCACTCTCTTAAGCTAATGAGAGGCAGGGTAACTTTAGCTGGGATCTTTTACCCTATGTCTACAGCATCAGGTCAGAGAGCGGCTAGACAAGTCTAAAGCAACAAATAATATTTTATTGAGAACAAACAACACAAAGACACAACATACACTAACTAACTGAGAAATGGAAATGGAGAGTTTTTGGGGGAATGAGTAATACAACACCTGTTCATGTAGTCCTGGAGAGAAGAGGAGGTTGAGGGGAAGAAAGCTCAGTGTGGTTCGCTGAGGGGAGCTCGTCAGACCGAACGATAGCAAGGTGGCATGGAAGTCCAGAGCAATCCAGTATGGGGCGAGCAGTTTGAGGATCACTCAGAATCAGGGGGTTTTTATAGGGTGGATTTTACCTACAGGCCATGCTATGCTCGGTGAGAACAGAGGAAATTTGTAGCGGGACAAAGGCGTTGAAAAAGGTCAGGTTTTACATGATGAGTTTAGCGCTGGATGACAATAGTATGGCCAGTATGCAAATGGCTCAACATAAAGGAATGGCTCGGCACTCGGCCAGGTGTCTTTGTGTAAAGTCGCGCTGAGCAAGGCGGTTTGCAAGAAGGATGGTCCCTTAAGCATCGAAGAGGCATTAAGTTGCCTGCCAAAATGAGGTTTGGAATGTACAACCATTAATGGCTGCGCCTATTATGTGCTTGTCCAGTGGCCCTTGCAAACATATGGAGTAGGGTGCAGAGAAAGGTCAAGTAAAGGCCAAATTATTTGATATCAAGAGATATTTAGTGCTCTCACCAGACATAGCATAACCTCAGTAACAACCTGTTATGTGTAAATTTGTGGAGCTGACTTTTGAGATTGTTGCTGTCCCTGTGATGGTAGTTGTTGAAGTGGAAATTGTCTAATTGCCTGTAGTTGTTTCTTAAATTATCAATATATCCATTTAAAAACAAAAGAGAAGGAAACAGTCAGAATGAAGTCAAAATTCTGATGTTCAATCCAAGAAATACAAAAGATGATCAAAAGAAAACAAACGAAAGCTAAAGTACAATACAATTGATCTTACACTTTTTTTATTAAGATAGCCTTTATTAATGTCAATTTAACGTACATTGACACATATTGGTAAAATACATTAAAAGATACTTATGACACCAAATAGAAAATACAAAATATCCAAAATAAAACTGTATAGAGAAGAAAGAAGAAAGTATGAAGAAATGGGAAGAGAAGAAGAGAAAGAAACTAGCTAGAAAGAAGGTTAAGCGAGTTTAAAAAAAAAATACAATACTGGACATTCACAATTCACTCCTAAGAAACATTTAACAAAAAAAAGTAACTTGCCAATTCAGTTCGATTGCTGCTTCTAATTATCAATCATCACCTCCTTTTTAATCTGTATATTCCTATGTATTCTCCTTACCAACCTAAATCTATCTAATTTTGCATATCAAATCCAATAGTTACTAAGGCCATTTCCGCACGATGGGGCTCCACAAAGTCCGTTCATTGCAGTCCTGATGGGGAGAGAAAGTGCACCAGGATGCTTCCCTCTGCACTTCACCCAGTCACTACAGAGGGGAGTGCTCTGGCCTCGCCTTTTCCCTTCTGCAGTGCAGCCAGACACTTGCCATTGTTGTAGTGGGGAGTGAGGCATCGCCAGAGTGCTTCCACCCTTCTGTATGGCCAGGAAAGTTGGCAGCACAGCACAATGGTAGGTGTAAAATGGATTTTTCCATTTTACAAATACCACACTCACACAATGCACCAGAATAGGATGGTGGTGAGATTGTGATGATGTCATGCAGAAACGTGACCCATGGAGCACTGCCATCGTGTCACAACTGCAGGGCAGCCATGCCATGTTAAAATGGCCTTAGTCTCCCCCAATGTTCTTTGCAAAGTCTGTGAAGGGTTTCCAAGTTTTTAAAAATAGGATTCAATTGAATTTCCACTTAGTAAAACAGTAAATTTATCCATTTCTGCTAATTCCAAAATTTTAACCATTTTTATAATTCTGAATTTTCTTAGTTTTCCAATATTTAGCATAAATTATTCTAGCTGCTCTTACCATACATCTTAATAGTTTTCTAGGCTGTCTTTCCATTAAATCATCCTTATCTATTAAGCTGGCTCCGTATTAAAGCCTGGTGTTCTGCTCCATAGCTAAGGACCACTGACCATTACAACATGAGCCTTGAAAATTAAAGTAGATTCACTGGACTTCCAGCTGACATGTCTGCGCGGATGGCAACCTGAGTTGTATACTCAAGGATTCTCACTGAACCTGAATCAAGGAATGAACATCTGAAGATCCAAAAGTGATCTAAGAAGCTCCTCCCGGTAAAGGGGATCCGGAGTGGCTCACGGAGCCAACGAATGATCCAGGGGTGATGAAGAAAGGAGAAGGAGAGTTGTTGGCAGACGGGATCAAGTTGGCAGAGCGGATGCCATCAGGCTTAGACCAGGGAGAACCTGCCTAGTGCCGACGACAGCCTTGCTTTTAACTTTATGGACATAATTGTGAGTAACCAAACCAATCTTACATTTCACCGATCTAACCTTACCATAGATACTTAACAATATTAAACCAAAAGAGGATCGAGAAAGTAAGTAAGCTTTGTACTTACAGACGGGAAGACCCATAGGGAGAAAAGTGAATACTGAAAAGTGAAACACGTGGCTGACAGAGAAGGAAAAGAAAGATTGTACAGGCAGGAAGAGATGGAATTCATCTGATTTAAGGAAGAATATTGAAAATAAATTAATTACATGGTCAAAACTGAAATTATCTTTATTAGGGCGTATAGCAGTTATAAAGATGAGCGTTCTCCCCAAGTTATTATATATATTTCAGAATTTACCAATATTAAAAGATGAAAAAATCCTTGAAAATTGGATGAAGAAAATTAAAAGTTTTTTATGGGTAGGGAAGAAGCCGAGAGTTAAGGAGAAAATTAAGACTGATTGCAAGGATAGAGGGGGTTTAGGATTACCTAATTTTAAGCTATATTATAGATCCTGTGCTATGAAATGGGTTTTGGATTGGAATAGTGCTGAGAACGTAAGATTATTGATATTGGAAGGCGCATCTAATAAATTTGGTTGGCACGGATACCTATGGTATCACAAAGCTTCAGAGGATAAGAATTTCTGTAAACATATAATTAGAAGAAGTTTATTGAAAGCTTGGGATAATTATAAGAAAAAAATTTATCTAAAAAAACCAAGGTGGATCTCTTTAGAAGAAGCTTTTTTCAAAGAATTATATATAACTAATAGGAAATGTTTGACATACGAAGATATATTGTGCAAACAAGGAGGGAAGGACGAATTGAAGACATTAGGTGAATTGAAAAATCTAGGATTTCAAGGTAATTGGCTTCATCATAGAATTATGTATGAACTAAGGAAGTAAAGTACTGAAAGAGGTGGACAAGTTAAATCAAAGACTCAATGTAAAAAAAATATTTTGATAACACAATATTAAAATACAATTTCAAAAAGAGGACAAGGAGGAATTAAACAGGGGCAGAGTGACAGCAGCGGAATCAAGAAAATATCAGAGGCTTAAAGACTGGGAAGTACTGCTGTGCATTTAAAAGAACTTTTAAGCCTTTTACGACTGAGAATACAACTAAGGGGGGCAAGACGGAGACTGATTCCAGAAAAAAGAGTGTAAGAGAGAAAAGAAATTTGAACATTTTGACAGCAGCTAAATTAACCGCGAACCTGCTATTTAACATTTGAAGGAGAAGGACTGTTTACTAAGAGACAATTGGGAATAATTGATTGCTAGGACTGGACTGAAACTGAGTGTATAAGAACTGCAATTGTATTTAGCTAAGAAAGAGATATAAAAGTAATAGAAGATAAAAGTCAGCAACCCTTTGGACTTTAGAGAACTTCCCGATTTGGGGGGAATCCTCTACAATCGAGAAGGGGAGAAGAGGAGAAACCTGAAGAAGAGTACATGGGAGAACTTTGTTGCTTGGGGAAGAGGGTTTTAATTAATTGTGAAGGGTGGAAAGGGAATAAGCTTCAAGAGGGAGGTGAGGGGGAGGGAAAGGGAGGTTTGGAGGGGATTTGGTTTGATCTGATCTACAAAAATAAGTGTATATATATATATACACACACACACACACACACACACATATACAAATATATATATATATATATATATATATATATAGTTGATATATTCACGTGTAGGGACTTAAATATTATATATATATATACATACACACACACACATTTATATAATATAGATTTATATAAATATATACATATAATTACTCAGTTACACCAATTTGTTTAAGTATAGTAATATCTTAGTTTCTCTTCTATATAAGATTGATATTTACATATAGACTCGTGGACACTAATAGCTATCAACATATTTACAACTCTATAATTTATATAAAATTGTTGTTTATTAAGTTATGTTTAATTTAAAATAGATGAAAAGTAGATTTGTAGATTTCATATATATGTGTGTGTTATTATATATATAGAACAATAAATAATATAATAAGAGTTAATTGATAAGGACATCACAAAACATAGTGGTATACAGAGTGTTAAAGGGAAATGGTATGTAAAAGGTCAAAACAACAGGAATCAATTGATTAGGAATCTTCATTGAGAAAATATAATTTGTGAAGAGGATATTCTGTGGGGATTTGATTTAATTATAGAGTATTGATGAATTGAGATATAAGGAAGGGCTGAATAGAATTAATTAGAATAGACTGAGGGGCAGATGAATTGAAGAGACAGACAGATTTTTAGAAAACTGTAAAATAAACTTTGGTGGACCTCTTTTAGTAATATTTAAGTGACAGGAATATTAAGTATCAAGAATTAGAACACTAATATAATTAGGAAGTAGAAGAGTTAGTTGAAGTGAAAATAAGAAGAAATAAAGAGGAAGAAAAGGGGACGGAGAAAGAAGAAGAGGAAGAAGAAAAAGAAGAAATACAGAAAAGAAGAGAGAGGAGAGATAAGTAAATAGTATACTCTCAGAGGGAGGGGAGGATATAGGGATCTCTTTATTCAAGTACTTATTTGTAATAAGAGGTAATTAGAATAAAAGATAAGCGAGGAGGGACTAAAATAGAATATAAGATAAAAAGTTTAGTAAAGATATGGCATCCAGGCAGAAAAAGACAACATAGCTTCTCTTACAAACACAAACATAGGGACAAAGACCATCACTAGAAGGAAAAATAACAGATCCGAATACTAGAATATTTGTGGAATAAATTCAAAAATTAAGCAACAAATTAAAAGAAGATCTTAAAGAAATTCAAACAGAACTGAAACAAGATTTCAAAAAAGATACAGAAAACGTAAATAAAAACTTCAAAAAGTTAACATAAGATTTGACAATTATAGATAAAAAGGTGGAGTTATTACAGGAGAAGACACAAGAAATGGATTTACAAACTAAAAACTTGAGAAGAGATCAACAAAAAGAAAGTGAGGCACTGTTGAAACTAGAATTAAAATGCAGAAATAAATGTGTGAAAATAAGAGGCCTACTGGAACAAACAGGGGAAAATTTGTATGAGAGAGTAACTGAAATGTTAGCTACATTCTTAGGACAAAGAGTGGGGAAATTTGAATTAGAGATAGATAAAATGTTTCAGGTGGGTTCACCAATTGCTAAAAATTAACAATTACCATGAGATGTAGTGGTTTACTTCACTAGAGAGAAGACTAAAGACCTTGTATTGGAACAGAATTACAGGGAAAAATGATGATAGAAGATAAATAAAGATATTTAAAGACATACCAGCAGCAATACTGAGACAGAGAAGAGAGTACTCTTTCCAAACAAGACAGTAACAAGGATTAAAGACAAGAAATAGGTGGGAGATTCCAGAAAGGATCTTCTACTTTAGAGACAAACCACAAAAAATTACAATAGACCAAGCAAAATATATGTGCAAGAAGAGCATACAGACAAAAGAGAAGAAAGGAAAAAGATAGAGTGATAAAAAATAGTAAGCACAAAAAAGAACCCGATACTCAACAGGAAGAAAAACAGGAAAGAAAAGTAGACACCATAAGTCTATCTGATCATGAAGAAGACTTGAGAAGAGAAAAGGAAAAACTATCAGTAGATACCTTGGACTAAGAGAAAAGTAAGGAAAAAGAAAGCCAAGATGAAAATAGTCTCCTGGAACATTCACAGTATAAATTTGATACAAAAGAAGGCAGGTGTTTCATCAGTTAGAGAAAATAAAAGCAGAAATTATGCCTTCAGGAAACTCATATAGATAGAAAAAAATGAGAAATATTTGAAGAACAGAAAATTAGGAGAATGTTTTATGGCACTCTACGAAAAGAAAAAAAGAGTAGTAATAGTATATGTTCATAAAAAGATCCCAGCAAAACTAACATTTAAAGATGAAGAGGGCAGGATCATTGGAATAGAAATTAAGATCAATAAGAAGAAAACATTTATTTGTTGGAATATATGCTTCTAATGGAAAAAAAAGAGGAATTCTAAAAAAAACCTAGATGATTTGATTCAAGAACATGAATACAAGAATTTGATTTTGGGCGGAGACTGGAATGGAGTACTGGATACCGAAAAAGATAAACAAAGAAAAATAAGAAGAAAGCTCAGGGGAGATTGCCAAAGTCATTTTTCGAAATGACACAAAACTTAACATTAGTAGATTCCTGGAGACTTCTCCACCCAATAGATAAAGACTATACATTTTTCTCGGATGTGCATCAAACATTAACAAGAATAGATATGAGTATAGTATCTAAGAACTTGTTAAAAAGAAATTTAAAAAGCAGAAATACTCCAAAAATTAACGTCTGACCACAACCCAGTATCTCTGACTTTCAAAGAGATAAAAAAAAAGTTTAATTGGAGATTAAATGACAATCTTAAAAAATTAGGAAATTTTTAAAAAAATTTAAAAGACAAAAAAATTCCTTTTTCAAGAAAACATTAAAGAAGGAACTAAAATGAATATCATCTGGGATACAAGCAAAGCAGTAATGCGAGGCTTCTTGTTACAGCAACAATATTTACAAAAAAAGAAGAAAAATTTAGAAAACTGTCATTGGAGCTGCAAAAAAAACCCCAAGAGGAATTAAAGGGAAATTCAGATAAGAAAAGAATAAATTAAGAAATTAATATAATTCAAAAAGAAATATCCCAATTGACTACAGAGGAAATAGAAAGAAAACTGTCATATTTGAAATGTTATTAGTTTGAACATGCTAGTAAAATTGGGAAGTGACTCTCCTACAGACTGAAGAAAAGGTGGGAAAGAAACTTAATCACAGAAATAAAAGGAGGAAAGAATTTGATCACAGAACAGGAGAAAATTATGCAGACGTTTGTAAAGTATTATGAAAAACTATTCCAAGAGAAAGCAACAGCCTCTCAACAAAAAAATTGGATTGAGACATCTAAAAAGGCAAATAATTAATAAGATTTCAGAAGAACATTATAAATATTTGAACTCTCCAATCACAATGAGCAAGGTCACAGAAGCAATTAAAGAATTAAAAGAGGGGAAGTCCTCAGGCCCCAATGGATTTACAGCAACTTACTATAAGACATTACAAGATGAATTGGCAACACCATATCTTCATATGATAAAAACAATACCATCACAAGGAAGACCTGGTACCCAGGGAGACTCAAATATAATTCTGATTCCCAAAGAAGGGAAAGATACCAAAGATGTTAGGAATTACAGACCAATTTCATTATTGAACATTGATTATAAATTTTTTACAGCAATATTAAATAAAAGATTGAAAAAGACACTCCAAAATTACATTCATGAAGACCAAACAGGTTTCTTACCTGGACAAAATATAAGGATAGTTATCAATTGTATAGAACATTATGACAAAAACCCAGCAAAGAAGTTTGCAATGGCATTCTTAGATGCAGAGAAGGCCTTTGATAATATCTCCTGGAAGTTCATGAAAAATATTATAGAAGAATATAGATGTGGAGAAAAAATTAAAGAATGGATAGATTTCATCTACAGAGATCAGAAAGCAAATTTGATAATTAATGAGGAAAGAGCCAATCAATTTGAGATATTTAAGGAGATGAGACAAAGTTGCCCATATCCCCAAAAACAAAAGGAGGGAAAAACAAAAACAGTCAGTCAAAGAAAAACTCTTTATAAATAAGCAGAGATAGCCACACACAGCTATGGAAGCATGCCTAGCAGCAGAGAACAGCATTAGCAGCACATGCACTAAGCCACTCACCCACTCCAAGTTGTAATCTTCCAATATGGAGGCTCTTTATTCTTTGTTACAACATATATACAATATTTACAAAGTCCAGATGGCAATCCAGCATATCTAGCTTGCTCTTTCCAGCAGAACCCCCAACAGACAGGCAATATGTGCATTGTTGACTGGGATTGTGCTTCCTTTATACGGACACCTAGCCAATCCTGGCCAACCCTTGTATTGTCTGCACCTCGTGCTCATCAGCATGACTCAGCACAAACCAGGTTGAGTCACATTCCTTTCCCCAGGTGCACTTAACAGTTAAAGCAATTAAAGTAACATGACAATTACACTAACTTTAGAAAATATTTTCTAAAGTTTTGGTCAAACCATCTCTGACAGCCCACTCTCACCTCTTCTCTTTATCATGACACTGGAAATATTGAACAACAAAAGTAGAGAGTCGAGCCAGATAAGAGGAGTAAAAATTAAGAAGAATGAACATAAAATAAGAGCCTTTGCAGATGACATGGTTGTGTTCTTAGAAGAACCAAAAGATACCCTCCCCAGATTGTTAAGAGAATTTAAGGAATATAGACAGGCAGCTGGCTTCAGGATTAATAAGAATAAATCATCATTATTGACAATGAACATGACAAAAAAAGAAAAGGAAGAATTGAAAGAGATTTCAGGCTTTAATATAGATAAAAAAGTTACGTATTTAAGAATCTATATCACAAAGAAAAATTCAGAACTTTATGATAATAATTATCAAAAAACCTGGAATCAAATCAAAATAGACGTACAAAAATGGAATAAACTCACTCTCTCACTATTAGGTCAGATAAATACAATAAAGATGACTGTACTTCCAAAAATTATGTTCCTGTTCCAAAATCTTCCAAAAATTAATAATAAAAAGCCTTTTATAAGCTAGAACAAAGAACTATCAAAATTTATATGGGCAGGAAGGAAATCAAGAATTAAAATGAAAATACTACAAAATAGCAAGGAGAGGGGAGGATTCAGACTGCCACACCTGGAAGTATACTATCAAGCATGCTGCCTAGAATGGATTAAGAACTGGATTCAATTGAAAAATCATAAACGATTAGAATTAGAAGGGTTTGATGTTAGTTTTGGTTGGCATGGTTACCTCTGCTACAAAAAAGCAGAGGTAGACAGAGAATTTAGAGACCATTATGTGAGGAGAGCTCTAATTAGAATGTGGCAGACTATTAACAAAATTTTTTACAGTAAATTACCAACATGGACATCACCCCAGACGCCTTCAGAATAATAGAACCAAAATTAGGAGGAATATTAAGATATAAGGATTTAATAAAATGGGAAGGAAAAGTACCAATGTTAAAGACTAGAGAAGAACTAAAAGAACAGAACACCGAATTGAATTGGTTCCCATATTGACAATTAAAAGAAAGATTCAAAATGGATATAAAAACCACTGGGTTGGAGACAGAAGAGAACAGATGAGATTTTATTGAAAATTCGGGACAAAACTTCAAGAATGTATAGACTTCTACTGGAAAGAGAGTTAGAGCAGGAAAGGATTAAGGATTATCTGATAAAGTGGGCCCAAAATATCAGTCACAATATAGAGCTGGAAAGATGGGAAAGAGCATGGAGCAAAGACATAAAGTTTATTCAAAGCCTGAGTTTAAAAGAGAACTTCTACAAGTCAATCCATCGGTGGTATATGACCCCTCAAAAATTAATGAAGATAACATAAAGAGGGAACAGCCAATGTTGGAAATGCGAAAAAACAACAGGAACTTATTTTCACACATGGTGGTTATGCCTCATAGCAAAAAAATACTGGAAAAAGATCCACAATAGTATCACTAAGTTGCTTGATATTAAATTTGAGGTGACTCCAGAAACATATTTATTAAATATGATTGTGAGGAATGGCCAAATGAGGACAAAAAGGAAAATATTATTAAATTTAATAACAGTAGCAAGATTGAATTATGTAAAGTACTGGAAAGAAGGAATAGAGTCTCCCCACAAACACTAGAAGATCAAAGTGATGGATATTATTGAAATGGAAAAACTGTCCAACATGCTGAAAGGAAACTCAAATCAACAATTCGAAAAGCAATGGAATGAAATTATTAGATGGGTGAAAAAGAAGTAAGACGAAAGCATAGAATCAAATAGAAGATTGAAACAGGTAACTCTTACATTAAGGCAGAAATATAGATTGAGTAGGAAAATTAAGGTAGATTACAATAACCAAAAGAGATCTCACACTAGGGAGGTTTAGAATAAGAAATCTTAAAAAAAGGACTGGAGTGGTGAAAATGCATAATAAGGAAAAGAAGGTTGCAGGGAGGGGAAAGAGATATGAGAGAAAAGGGAGGGGGAAGGATGCATTGATGGTATAAAATATACTGTTAATATGGGGGGGTAGGGTAGAGAGGGTAAGGGAAGGAGGGGTTATCTGAATAACACATTTATGGAAGGAAATAATTATTTAATACTGTACAGAAAATGTTAACAATAATAGTAAAGCTATGTAAGATTGGTGTACAATATGTAATATGTAAAGAACACGTGATACATACAATTTTAGCTTATATGAAATTTTAACAAAAATTATTAATTAAAAAGAGAAATTTAAGGTAGATACACTAAAATCAGACATCAGTCCTACATCTTGGCGTATTAGTTTAAAAAAGAAAAAAGAAGCAGTCAGAATGAAGGGAAGAATCCAACCTACAAAGAAATATTTGCCCTATGAAGGAGAAAACAAAATAAAGCACAATACAGTTGATCTTACAGTTTCTAAGTTTCAGCATTTTTATTTTACCATTTTTATTTTACCACTTTTATTATTCACAGGATAATTTGATTCATGTATTAAACTTGTTTGTGATAAAATTCTTTCATAAAATTCTTTTTTTGCTCTAATAGCACCTTGCTTGGAAAAAATATGTTCTCTATACAATCTCCAGTTCCTTAAGTGTGACTCCATGGTCCATTTTTGCCTGACTCTGGGAATCCCTAGGTCCTCCACAGCAACTCTCTGGTCCAGTTCCATCAGACCCTAGAATCACACTAAGGGACCTTAGAATCATGCTATGGCACCTAGAAACCTCTGGAGAGAACACAGCTCTAAGTACTGCTAGGTCCTCCAGTGTGGTGCTGTGGCCCACCTCTGCTGGATGTGGATGATGAAATCAAGCTGGAGCACCATAAAGATTCCTAGATAAGTGTTCCTAGTTTTAAGAAAAATAATAAAAATATTGTTTCTGATTTTGTTTTTGGTTTGCATTTTTTGCACTTTTGTAGGTCTTCCCCCCACCAACCCCTGCCAGTTCAGAGAGTGCTTAGTTTTAGCAAACTATTGTAAAAGATTTATAAGCAAACAGTCCGAATTAAGGGAAGGATCCGAGGTACTAAGAAGTATTTGTTCAAAGAAAAATAAAACAAACTGAAACTAAAGTACAATACACTTGATCCCACACTTTCTAAATTTCAGCACTTGTGAATTTAATTATTCACAAGATGTTTTACACTTCTCTAAGTACTGCTCAGTCCTCCAGTGTCCACCAGAAATAGACACAGAATTGTGTTGGAGCATAATAAAGATTGCTAGAGAAGTGGTCTAAATAATAATAATAAATTATTATTATTATTATTATTATTATTATTATTATTATTATTATTATTATTATTATTACTACTACTACTGCTACTACTACTACTACTGTGTGTGATGTTGATTTTAATTTGCATTTTTTGTACTTTGGCAGTGTTTTTTCACCTCTAATCCCTGCCAAACTGGAGGGCGCACCGTGGTATTATACTGAACTAAAACATTTAACACTAACTAAACTACATAACTCTAACCTATGAATCTGCATAAGGGCTCTGACTTTCGAAGCAAATCTATAATGAAAGAAAAAAAATAAGAAAGAAAATATGCCTCATTTAAAATAAATTTCTACGGGCAAATCAGAAAGGTTTATCTAAGAACCATTAATACCGCTTTAGACTCAATGAAGGGTCTTTTGGGAAAAGTCGTTTGGGATATGCTCCACATTTAAAGTGAACTGTGATAAAACAAAACTGTTGACCAAAACATGTCTTTGAAAGAGGAAAATGAGTTAACTATTTTTTCCAAATTAAAAGTGGGAGAGGAATTAAATATCTGGAAGTTACAGTTATTAAATATCTGGAAGTTACAGTTATGAGGAACAACAGTCTATTGTCTGAAAAAAGTCTGGAAAGACATTAAAAGAGGTTTAGAAAAATGAGGAACGTAACATTTATCCCTTTGGGGAAGAATTGCAGTAATAAAAGCAAATGATTCATAAAGACTTTTATTTTACTTCCAAATGATCCCCATCATAAGAAATGGAATGACCTTTGTACATTGGCAGAAAAAAAATTGCTGATTTGTTGGCCGGGCAAGGAAACCCAGAA
>CAOLHI010006036.1:0-44152 GCA_948474755.1 Ctenosaura bakeri | reverse complement strand
GGGGAGGGGAGGCAGGAGGCCCTCTGTGGGGACAGCTGAGAAGGGCAGTCAAGACTGTTACTCCAGCTATGGGACGGTTGGTGAGGACCCCCAGATATCATTTTGATATCAAACAATTCGGCATTTGCTTGACCCCACTCCATGTGTTTGCGAGGTTCTCCGGACAAGCACGTACAGGTCGCGGCCGCTAATGGTTTTGCATTCCAGACCCCACTGAGGCCGGCAACTCAAGCCTCTCTCGTCGCTTCAGGGAACTTCCCACTGCAAACCTCACAATAGCTGCACGGCTCTCAACCGGACTAGTCCTTTTAGAGGGGACATTTACGTACCGGTCAAACTATTGTCGTCGAGTGTTAAGCTCATCATGCAAACCTGACCTTTTCCAACTCCTTTGTCCAGCTCCAAATTTCCTTTGTTCTCCCCGAACATGCCATGGCCGGTAGGCACAAACTCCCCTATAAAATCCTCTGGTTTCCAAACGGTATTCGGACTACTTTGGACTTCCATCCTGCCTTGCTGCCGGTTGTCTAAGGGAACTCCCCTCAGTGACCCACACTGAGCTTTCTCTCCCAGAACCCCGCTTCTCTCCAGGACTACGAGACCAGGTTTTCCAACCCCTTTGACACTCTCCGTTTCTGTTTCCAAGCTAGTCAGTATTTGTCTTGTCTTTCTGTTGCCTGTTTCTTAATAAAATTCATTATTTGTTACTCTAAATCTGTCTGCCTGCTCTCTGACCTGAAGCCGTAGACATTGGGTAAAAGATCCTAGCTGCCGTTACCCTGTCTCTCGTTTGGCTTAAGAGAGTGCTTGAGTTCAATTCCCCCAATTTGTGCTTTTGATCTGGTAATATTGGGTGCCCCTCCCGGGACCCCCAACACACAGGGTAACAAGACATCCCCCTCCTCATTCAGCCTGGGAATGTTCTTGAATTCCTGAACTGCAGTTCCTGAGGGAGATTTGAACCTGGGACACACCAGTGTTAGTGTTATGTTCTAACCACTAGACTATCAGAAGCTTGTCAGGCAATCTGCAAGAGATTGACTGGTGGTGGTGCTATTTATGAAATGCAATGAGTTTTTAACACACAGAGATCGTGCCACCATTGGACAGAGTAAAACAGCTGCCCCAGATTGCTTTTCCTGGTAACCAAAGGTGGGAACCCCCCAGTTCCTCTTCTCCTCTACTGGGGGACAGAGATGTAGGCAGCACAGGGATTGTCCTGGCTTGAGGGCTGCCAGCTTAGTCTCAAGCGACCAAGGTTTCATCCTGGAGATGCCAGATTGACTACGTGCCAATAAATGGGAAAGGTGAGAGGAAGACATCATGAAAACCAAATACAGCGGAAAGGGAGATTTTTGTTAGAAGAGAGCAACAAGGATAGTGCTGCATTGATGAAGGTTTGGTTTTGTGGAGAAGAAAGAGGAGAGAGGGAAATCTGAAAAAGAGAAAGAAAAGAACCGTTTTCAGCTTGAAAGTGATTATGAAATATCTCCCTAGCACATGAAATTGTAAATAATAGCGAAATAATAGCTGCTTCATGAAAGGTCTTGCTTTATTTGCTGAGGTCTCTATCCCTGGTTAATATTTCTAGTCTTTTGCCTTGCAGTGTAGCAGGCATTTAGAGACAAGGAGACCACAGAGTTGGAAAAAGAGTAAATTTATTACGCGTGGTCTAGTTGGCTGGGATCTTTCCCCAAAACGCCAAAAAGCCCAGAAATTGGTAGACGTAGTTATTTTATAGACAGAACATATAAGTTTCATTTCTCTTAGTCCGCCCCCTTCAGATCTGCAACTTGGCATATTCTCAGTCCCTCCCTCCCTCTGCTATGTTTTCATTCCAGAAAGCAACACTCTGGTCATCTTAACCCTTATTCTCAATAACAGATTTATAGCTGATGCAGCTAGCAATTGCACCTTGACATTTCACCCACTTTTAAGCTACCTCTAAATTTCTTCTGCCTAAGTAGAGCTACTACATTTCCCCCCTTAAATGCATAATTTTCATACAATTATAGCATTTCATAGTAAATTTAAACCCATACACATTCTACACGTTATTCATTCTGCAGACTAGACTATAAAGTAACATCTCATTGAGCCAGCAAAGCGCAGAGTGCTGCTGTTTTACTTGCTGGGAACTAAAACAAATTTCTTAAGGCAAGGGATACAAAGACACAGCAATAGCATCACAGGCAGAACAAAGACCACTTTTTGCCAGGAAGTTACCCAGTTACACTGACCTACAGTTATATCTGCTACTATGTTATGCAACTTGTGAATCTGTACCTCTACAGCATTGCTAGTACCAGTTAGAACAACAAAGCTTTTCTTCCTGCTGACCTGATCATTACAGATTGATAACACTTTAACATGCAGAGTATAGACAGGCAGATTTAGGAAGACCATTACTTAAGTACAAAGCAATTACACAAACAGTGCCAGATGACCATGACATTTAATACTTCAGAATGCATTTTCCTCTTCACATTTAAACTCATTTACATTATAAAAGATAGTCCAACCAATTTCATGCTGGAGTGACAGCCAAAGATACATCTGCCTTACATGAAAAACAACTCCCACCGGGGGATTCATGATGACTCCCAACCTCTCTGATACATGTTGCCAGGATCATAGCCATAACTTCCACCCTAAGCTCCTTACATTCTTGCTCAGCCAAACTGTTTATCCCAGAGGACAAACCATACCCATTTACTATTGTCAAAAGCTATTTGTAGCCATTTTCTGTTGCCAGGGAGTCTACATACCAGTATCAGGCAGGAGTTAATGAGCCGATTAGCAGGTACCCCCTGTGGCAAACAGAAATGTTCCACCCCAGTAATGTTGGCAAGATACAACCAATAATTATCAGCTAAGCAAGGGGGTGCTACCTCTTTCCCAGGAATGGTCCCTCCTTGGGCAAAAGTCATTACAGGACTATAACATACAAATAGCATTACAATAAACATGTTAGTATTATTACTACTATTGATTTTCAGTTCTTCTGGCTGTATGCTGGGCCGCTGAATCCTGGATAGCAGCTATAGAGCCTATCTTCTTCGTTCCTCTCCAGTTGCAGGTCTGGCTGTACGTAGAACTGCCTTTCCGGTCGGCAGCAGTATAGCCTAGCCTGAGTCTTCTTACTGCTTCTTCAGGACCATCTTAAAAGGGTTAGTAGGATTCCCAGTCCACAATCCACCCCCCTTTGCCCTCTTTACTCGAGTCCAATATATTCAAGGTTTGACACCAACTATTTTCATCTCAATATGAGTTGTCTTTACTACCTGATGGGGTCTCCTCTACCCATAACCAAATGGCACCCTTTCCTTCACCCCTATCTCCTGGCTGGAAGGGGTGTGCCGGTGTCTGTAGATAGGGGAATTTAACATTAACATCTATCTAACATCTTGTTCTACTTTCAGCTTTTCCCTAATACACTAACTCCCTTCTGTAAAGTTGTGCCTCTCCTTAATTCACCCCAAAATGGCTTCCTGCTTGGGCTGAAAAGAGGACAACCTGTTGGTTTTGTGAGGTGTGCACCTCATCCTATGCCTTATCCTACTGGGGCTCTGGAAAGAATAAAAACACTTCTGATTTCTCTGTTGCTGGCTGCACATAGAATAACAGTAAAGAGTCTCTGTAAAATGGGCTAGTTGGGTGGTATCATACCACTTGCCCTGTGTTGGCATCTGGCTGCTATCTGGGCCATACATGTCGAACTACTGTGTCTTCAAAATTTGGTTCTCATCTTCTCTACTTTTCTTGAATCCTGAGGTTTACAATGTGACTTTTCCAAATGATTCCTTGAATAATAGTTTAATTCTGGATGATCTTGTAGACAAATGTGGGTCAGCTGCTTGAACCTATATGGCGTGTGTGGGCTCGTTAGAGCTATCGTGGGTTCGCTGGCTATCTTCACCTCTCTCTTTTTCGTCTGCCATTTCAGTCAAAGTCCTCTAGCTGTAGTTCCACTTTCTGCCTGGTGGGGCGCCCTGTTGCCGCTTCCAGTTCAGAGATGCATCACCATCCCTTTCTCCTAGCTTGCTTCTCGGGGTCACCTCCCCTAGCCTCCTCTCTGGAGGAGTCCTCTGCCTTCCCTTATGGGATTTTGCAAAAATCCTTTTCGAATGGGAATATGCAATACCCTGCAATCGTAATATGTGATTAGGTGATGCTGACTGTTTTTCTTTGTTTGTTTCACTGAGATTCTATTATTAAATGGAAAGGGGCTCTTTTCTATAATGTAAACCAAAAGAGAGAATTTAACAAAACAAAACAAAAATCAGAAAAAAATGTGTTAAAAGCACAGCCAATTGGAATTACCCAAATGTGGAGTAGTAGGAAGCTGTCTTCAAGGACTTAAAGAGAAAACCATCAATGGCACCATCAGTATTTTTAAAAATTGCTTTAGGATGGTATGCTGAGAGGAGGATAAAATATCTTCCTTTTTAATGGATTTGTTTTAAATTTTATTAACACCATCAACAGTGTGAATCATATTTTCATAATACAATCATACTTAATTATAATGGTACTTTAACAATAACTTCTTGTTATGTCTTGCTGTCTTTCTGCCAACAGGTAAAGGCTTTCTTATTAAACATGGGCCATTTCCACCCTATACTGTTACAGTGCTATTATTCCACTTTCAACATCCTGTGGAGTTCTGGGGTCTGTAATTTACTAAGGCCAAAGAACTTTGGCTGCATTCTACAGAATCCCGGTGCTTTAGTCTGATAAGGGATTAAAAGCTCTCTGGCTGAAAGTTCTAAAGGCCCCTCCCTTAACTGCAAACCTCAAGATTCCATAGGAGGTTGAAAGTGGAATAAAAGCACTATAACAGCATAGTGTGGAAATGGCCATGCTTTTGGCTGTTAATTACTTGTGGCAGAAACGTCTTTTATTGCGCTATGCTATACAATGAAAGTGGCCCCTCAGTATCAATTAGAGTTTGGTTCCAGGAATCCCCATGGATACCAAAATTTGTGGATGATTGTTACCTATAATGGTGCAGTAAAATGGCATTCCTTATATAAAATGGCAAAATCAAAGCTTGTTCTTTGAATTTTTTTGTGGGGGGGAGGAGGGATATTTTGCTCCTTCCCTTAGTTTTCTCCCAAAAGGATAGAAGTACTCAACCTGAGGGGTGGGGAGCAGGTGGGGAAGTGGGGGAAATGCAGCACAGAATAGTTAGAGAATTAGTACAGGAATACCTCGCTACACTATATGAAGTCAAGTTTCCAGGGCCAGATGAACTACATCCAAGGATATTAAAAGAACTGGCAGAAGAAATTTCGGAACCACTCGCAATAATCTTTGAGAACTCTTGGAGAACAGGAGAAGTCCGAGCAGACTGGAGGAGGGCAAATGTTGTCCCCATCTTCAAAAAGGGAAAAAGAGGACCCAAACAATTATCATCCAGTCAGTCTAACATCAATACCCAGAAAGATGCTAAAACAGATAATTAAACAGTCAGTTTGCAATTACTTAGAAAGCAATGCTGTAATCAGTAAAAGTCAACATGGGTTTCAAGTCATGCCAGACTAATCTTATCTCTTTTTATGATATAGTTACAAGCTTGATAGATGAAGGGAATGCTGTGGACATAGTATAATATTGATTTCTGTAAGGCCTTTGACAAAGTCCCCTGTGACTTTCTTGCAAAGAAGCTAGTAAAATGTGGGCTGGACAGTTCTACTGCTGGGTGGATTTGTAATTGGTTGACCAACCAAACCCAAAGGGTGCTCACCAATGGCTACTTTTCATCTTGGAGAGAAGTGATTAGTGGGGTGCCACAGGGTTCTGTCCTGGGCCCAGTGCTATTCAACATCTTCATCAATGACTTGGATGAAGGAATAAAGGGCATGCTGATCAACTTTGCAGATGACACCAAATTGGGAGGCGTTGCTAATACCCCAGAGGACAGTATCAAAATTCAAAATGACCTTGACAGATTGGAGAGCTGGGCCGAAGCTAACAAAATGAGTATCAACAGAGATAAATGTAAAGTCCTATATTTTGGCAGAAAAAATAGAATGCACAAATATAGGATGAGGGACATGTGGCTGGATAACAGTACATGTGAAAGGGATCTAGGAGTCTTAGTGGACCACAAGCTGAACATGAGTCAGCAATGTGATGTGGCAGCCAAGAAAGCCAATGTGATTAGTCAATAGGAGTATGGTGTCTAGATCAAGGGAGATAATGGTACCACTCTGTTCTGCTTTGGTTAGACCTCATCTTGAATACTGTGTCCAGTACTGGGTACTTCATTTCAAGAAGGATATTGACAAGCTGGAGCATGTCCAGAGGAGGGTGACCAAAATGGTGAAGGGTCTGGAAGCCATGCCCTATAAGGAGCATCTTAGAGAGCTAGGTATGTTTAGTCTGCAGAAAAGAAGGTTAAGAGGGGACATGATAGCCATGTTTAAATATTTGAAGGAATATCATGTTGAGAAGAGAGTGGGCTTGCTTTCTGCTGCTTCAGAGACTAGGACAAGAAGCAATGGATTCGAGCTGCAGGAAAGGAGATTCAACCTGAACCTCAGGAAGAACTTCATGACGGTCAGAGCTGTTTGGCAGTGGAATCTGCTGCCTGGGAGTGTGGTGGAGTCTCCTTCTTTGGAGGTTTTTAAGCGGAGGCTGGATGGCCATCTGTTGGGAATGCTTTGATATGGGTTCCTGAATGGCAGGAGGTTGGACTGGATGGCCCCTGTGGTCTCTTCTAATTCTATGATATTTTCAAACTATGGTTGGTTGAATCTGTGGGTACAGAACCCACAGATGTGGAGAGCCAACTGTATATACAGTACTATATTCTAAATGTGTTTGTTTTTGTTATGTGCCTTCAAGTTGTTTTCTAACTTATGGTGACTCTAAGACAACCATAATATGGGGCTTTCTTAGCAAGATTCCTTCAGAGGGGGTTTGCTATCATCTTCTGAGGCTGAGAGAGGGTGACTTGCCCAGCCTCATGCAGTGAGTTCCCCTTGCCGAGTGGTGATCTGAACCCTGGTCTTGTTACTGCAGGTTAGACCTCCTTGGAGATAGCATAAAGATATCACTTTGAAATCAATAGTTTGGCTCTCTTCTACCCCCCCCCACGTGTTTGTGAGGCCCTCAGACAAAGCACAGGACTAGGCTCGGCCACTAATTGCTGGACATTCCATTCTCCACCCAAGCAGGCCAGAAATAGCCGGATCCTTGCTTTAGGTGACCTCTCTGCAAACACCTTAATTATGTATGCGCGCTGTTTACAAAGGACTCCATGCACCGAGCAGGCAACCTGGTAAGCTGAATACTCCATTGCTAAGCACTGAGAATTTGCATACTGGCTAATTCTTTGTCAATTTGGACTTAATCATGCTAAATTCTGACTTTTCCAAAGCTTTGTCCTGTTCCTAAATTGCATTGTTTTCCCCAAGTATGGCATAGCCTGCAGTTACATTTCTCCCTATAAAAACCCCTGATTCCTAGACCATTCTCGGATCGCTCCTGAGTTCCAGACCGCCTTACTGCTGCTTTGCTTGGTGAGCTTCCCCTCAGCTCCACGTGCTGAGATACATCGCACCCCAGCTTCGCTCTTTATCTTCTTTCCGGGCTCCAGGAACAGGTTCCGTATCACCTGAATCAACTATCCCTCTGAAAATCCCGCTATCCTACTCAAACCTTTATTTTCCTTAGTTATCTGTGTGCGTGTGTTGCTTACATTGTGTGCCTGTATTTAATAAAGATCAATCATTTATTTCCAACGCAGTTTTCTTTTTGACTTGGCCCGACCCCGTAAACATTGGGTTACAAGATCCTGCTGCATTGCCTTGCCTCTCGTAGTGCCAACCAGTGCTCTTGACTAATTTCCCCCATCTTGCATAATTCTAAGGTTATTTAGGTGTCCCTCCCGGGATCCCCCAGTAAACAGGGTAACAGTCTGCCTTAGCCCCACTCCACCAATCAGACCACTACACCACACTGGCTCCAAATGTATTTTCAGTTGTTCTAAATTAGTGGGTTTATTAAAATAAGGTTGCTTATTTAGTGGTATTTTAAAACTTTCCTTTATATAATTACACTTTCTGTGGTAATATGTTTTAAGCTGCCTTTTGGGTCTCATGCTGGGAGAAAGGAAGGATATAAAACATAGAAATAAACGAAAAGAAGAAAGTGATATGCTGATATATACATATAGGCCATTTCCACACTAAACTGTTATAGTGCTATTATTCCACTTTCACCATTCTGTGGAATTCTGGGCTTTGTAGTTTACCTGAGGCCAAAGAGCTCTCTGGCTGAGAATTCGGAATGCCCTTCCCTCAACTGCAAACCCCAGGATTCCAAAGGAAAGATGGCGAAAGTGGAATAATAGCACTGGAACAGTGTAGTGTGGAATTGCCCATATTCTGCCACATGAAGAGGGGCATGGCAGGAAGGCAGTTTCAGAAGAAGAAAGATAAGTACAGAAGCAAAGGCAAAACTCCACTGCAGATTCTTAGATTTGGGCATGGGATGTCATGGTTTGAGCATTAGATTATGACCTTGGAGGTCAGGGGAACTATGGGCACATCACACACTCTCAGTCCCAGAAAACTCCATGAGGGCGTTGCCTTAGGGTTGCCAGAAGTTGGAAATGACTTGAAGGTACACAACACCAATATGCAAGGGCATTCAGCTTTTGGCCAAAAAGTAAATTTACCATCCAAGACCAAATGACACACACACACACACACACAGAAGACCTTACACTAGGGGAGTGTTCACAACTAGGGTTGCCAGATTGAAAACTGGAGATGCCTTGAAGAGGCACAATTGGCACACAACTCCAGCACCAGCACAACAGAGGGTGGCCGGTCATCTTTCAGGAGCTCTGTAGCCGCGCGCTCCTGCAAGGCAGAGGGTTGGACTAGATGGCCCCTTGAGGTCCCTTCCAACTCTTAGGATTCTAAGATGACCAAAGGGACAAGGACAGAGTGAATGTAAGACGTGTAAAGGTGAGGATGATTTTCAACATCTCACTGTCTGCAGTGCTAGAAATCTGGAATTTAGGATGAGGGAGCAAAATTCTCATTTTGGAGAGCAATCCCTTCCTTCCTCTGGTCCCTTTGCGTAAAACGCACTCCGCTTGATGGATGGCGAGAGAGAACCAAACGAGATACCCCCCACCAAAATCAGGGTTAAAACAAGAGACTCTCCCTTCCTAGAGTGGCACAAAAAAATTGTCTCTGGCCATGCCCCCTTTTTGCCTCTCCTCCTTCCTTGCCTTCGCCCCCACTTCCCCCCGAAAGCAGGCTGCCTTTCCAGCTGCAGGCGCCGCCCTCGCCTTCCCTTCGCAGGGGATCCGCTGGGCGCCTTGGAAGTTTCAGACTGGAGGCGGAGCAGGCGGGAGAGGAGGCACCAAAGCGGGCTGCGTGCAATGCCAAGAGCCTGGCATTTGCCCACAGGCCTGGCATGCAAGGTGCCAGCGTTCCTCTGCCGCCGCAGCGCCAGGTAGGTCCTTGGATTCTCCTCCATTAAGCCCAGAGGTAGCCCAAAACTAGGTCCCTGGTGAGTTGGAAAAAGGAACGTAGAATCATAGCTAGGCATTTCCACACTGTACTGTTCTAGTGCTATTATTCCACTTTCAGCATCCTGTGGAATTCTGGGGTTTGCAGCTTCCTGGGGCCATAGAGCTCTCTGGATAAGAATTTCTTTTTTATGTATGTATGTATGTATGTATGTATGTATGTATGTATGTATGTATATATATATATATATATATATATATATATATATATATAATTTTCTTAAGTTTCACAATTAAAAAACTTCATCTTAGATTGTACTTTTACATGAAATATTTTTGTTCTTCCACTCTGATCTAGTTTTCATTTTCTGAATTTCTATTCATAGAATCATAGAATCATAGAAATGTAGAGTTGGAAGAGACCCCAGGGGTCATCCAGTCCAACCCCCTGCCATGCAGGAACACCCTCAAAGCACTCCCGACAGATGGCCATCAAGCCTCTGCTTCAAAACCTCCAAGGAAGGAGACTCCACCACACTCAGAGGCAGCATATTCTACTGCCAGACAGCCCTGACCGTCAGGATGTTCTTCCTGAGGTTCAAGTGGAATCTCCTTTCCTGCGGCTTGAATCCATTGCTCCTTGTCCTGGTCTCTGGAGCAGCAGAAAACAAGCCCTCTCCCTCCTCTACGTGGCATCCCTTCAAATATTTAAACATGGCTATCATGTCCCCTCTTAACCTTCTCTTCTGCAGACTAAACATACCCAGCTCTCTAAGCCTATCCCCATAGGGCATGGCTTCCAGGCCTCTCACCATTTTGGTTGCCCTCCTCTGGACTTGCTCCAGCTTGTCAATATCCTTCTTGAATTGGGGTGCCCAGAACTGGACACAGTATTCAAGATGGGGTCTAACCAAAGCAGAGTAGAGTGGTACCAGTACCTCTCTCAATCTAGACACCATACTCCTATTGATGCAGCCAAGAATTGCATTGGCTTTCTTGGCTGCCGCATCACACTGCTGACTCATGTTCAGCTTGTGGTCTATGAAGACTCCTAGATCCCTTTCACACGTACTGCTATCCAGCCACGTGTCCCCCATCCTATATTTCTGTATTCCATTTTTTCTACCTAAGTGTAGGACCTTACACTTCTCTCTGTTGATCATTTTGTTCACCTCGGCCCAGCTCTCCAATCTATCCAGGTCATTTTGAATTTTGATCCTGTCCTCCGGCGTATTAGCAACCCCTCCCAATTTGGTATCATCTGCAAATTTGATGAGCATGCCCTCTATTCCTTCATTCACAGATGAAATTAATGCATCACAATTCTATGTTCCTCTTACATTTCTGGTCTTGCATTTCCCTCATCCACTCATGTTATGTTACAGTTATCCCTCTTTTATTTCAACCATAGTTCAGACATTTTCACTTGGCAGTTCCCAGCAATTATCTGGATGAGAATGTCAAGCGCCCCTCCCTAAACGGCTAACCCCAGGATTCCAATGGATGTTGAAAATGGAATAGTCTGCTGGCTGTTTGCTGTAGTAAATGAAATGAATGAAAAAGTGGAATAATAACACTATAACAGTGTAGTGCAGAAATGGCCAGAATCTCAGAGCTGGAAGGGACCAACTCAGGGGCCATCTAGACCAACCCCCTGCCATGCTGGAATATATAACTGTTGTTGTTGCTGTTGTGTGCCTTCAAGTCGTTTCGAACTTACGGCAACCCTAGGACATCCCTATCGGGAGCTTTCGGGCTGAGAGTGTGCAATTTGCCCAAGGCTACTCAGTGAGTTTCCATGGCCAAGCAGGGAATCTAACCCAGGTCTCCAGGGTTGTGGTCCAATGCTCAAACCACTACTCCATAGTGAGATCTCCATATTAGATTTAAGAGATTCTAATAATAGATCTAAAAGACTGCCTGTGGGGATTGGGGGTCAGGAGGTAGGATATCATTGGAGCTGGGTAAGCTTAGCAATATTGAAAATGGTGTTGGAAATTCATTATTTTTTATTTTAACCTTGTTATTGGTATAACCCCCTTGTTTTTAACTTGTCATGGCCTCTGGTTACTAGCAACTAAAATTTGAAAAAAAAAATGACTGCAATGTTAGAAATATGGAGGCAGAAGGAAAAATCTGTAGGGAGGGGGCAGAATTCTTATTTGAAAGAGCAATGCTGTCATTGTGTCCTCCCTCCTCAGCTAAACCCCTCTTGGTCTCTTTCACACAGTGCTTTCAAGCCACATTGACTTCCATGGCTGCATCTTACAGATTCCTGGGACTAGCAGAGTGGTGCCGCACTGGAGCTCCCCATTGTGGGATTCTAAATAGCTCATGGAACTACAAATCCCAGGATCCTATAGGACCCAGCCATGGCAAAGTTGCATCAAAGCATTGTGACTGTATATATAGTGTGAACAAGACTCTCTTTCTCCAACCTGATCTCTATTCTGCTGCTCTACAAAGGTAAGAGTTTGATGCTGTCCATCTTTTGGGAATGCTGCAGTAATGTATGAGAGCCAGTGTGGTGTAGTGGTTTGACCTTGGACTATAACCCTGAAAACCAGGGCACATCACACACCTTGGGGACATCACACACTCTCAACCCCAGAAAACCCTGTGATAAGTTCATCTTTTTTTTTTTTTTATTAAAAATAAATTTTATTAAACATACAATTTGTCCAAAACACAATCAACAACATATACATAAAAATACAAAATCAAATACATACACATATACATCTATCACACTTCTATGTATCCTATCTACAACCATATCTACCTTACATACATCACCATACACAACACAACATAATAACAATACATATACATACTCATTCCTTACTTCTTTTCTTAAGTAATCTAAATGGAGATACAATTTCATTTTTCTGCATCTCCTTTACTAACTAACAATACTTCCGGTCATTATCTTCCATACAAACCCATTCTTCTTCCACCATACAATCCCGAACTTCTTTTTTCTATACCATTGAGTGCAACTTTTCTCTTCTTGTTCTCCTGCTCATTTTACTCTTATTTTTACAGTTACTGACTTATCTATGTTCTACTCTGCTTATACTCTTAACTATTATTCTTATCCTATTACCTACTTACTCTAATTCCTAATCAATCCTATTACACTATTCCCTTTATTACGTCAAATTCATATCTTTTCATTAAATCACTTTAATCATACATACCTATTAATGCACTTTTACCCCACCTCTCTTCCCAAACTTCTCTTAATATTTCCCATTCTCGATTGAATGTTTCTCTCGATTTATCCTTTAAATACAGTGTTAGCTTATCCATCTCCGCCAAGTCGTATACTTTCTGAAACCATTCTTCTACCTGGGGTGTATTTTCCATCTTCCAATATTTTGCAAATACGATCCTTGCGGCATATATCATGTAGCAAATAGTTCTTGAATATTTTCCTCTAATATTTTTATTTAGCCCATCTAAAATATTAAGAAGGTATAATTCTGGGGAAAATTCAAATTTAGTTTTAAATATTTTCTCTATATGTTTGTGTATCTGTAACCAAAAGGTTTTAGCTTTTTTACATTTCCACCACATATGGAAAAAGGTTCCTGTTTCTTGACATTTCCAACATTTAACTATTTTCTTATTTTTATTCATTTTAGAAATTCTAACTGGGGTTAAGTACCATCTATAATAAATTTTATAAAAATTTTCCTTTATGTCGTAACAACTAGTGAATTCCTGATTTATTTTCCAAGCATTCTGCCACTGCTTCAAAGTTATTGTATGACCTATATCTTGGGCCCATTTTATCATATTTGTTTTGATTACCTCGTGTTCCATTTCTAAGCTTAATAATAATTTATAAATCTTACTTAAAGGTTTTTCTACACCTGGCTTCAAAATTTTATCAAATTCATTTTCCTCTAAAGTTATCCCTCTATCCTTCATGTCCTCTTTATATCTCTCAGCAAGTTGTCTGTGAAGGAACCAATGAGTTGAGAAACCATCCGCTATCAATTCATCCCTAGTTTTTAATTTGATCTTATCTCCTACTCTTTTAATTATGTCCTTATATGTTAGCCATTCTTTTATTCTTATTTTCTCTAGTCTGTGGAAAGCTTCATGAGGTGAAGTCCAATGTGGTAATTTTAAATACAATTTCCCCCTAAATTTTAACCAAATTCTCAAGATCGCTTTTCTAACATAGTGATCCAAAAATTCTCTATTATTTTTATATTTATCATACCAAATATACGCATGCCAGCCATAATACAAATTAAATCCCTCTAAACTTAATAATTTTGTATTTTCCAATGAAATCCAATCCTTTAACCAAACTAATGTGGCAGCTTCATAATATAATTTTAGATCTGGCAAACTTAGACCACCCCTCTCTTTTGCTTCTTTTAAGTATTTCCACTTGATTCTAGGTCTCCTACCGCTCCAAATAAATTTACTAAGATCCTGTTCCCACCTTTTGAATGCTTCGTCATTCATCATTATCGGTAAATTTTGAAATAAAAACATTAACTTTGGAAGTATATTCATTTTTATTGCTGATATTCTCCCTAATAAAGATAAATTAAGTCTTTCCCATTTTTTCAAGTTTTCTTTTATTTCTTTCCAGATTCTTTTATAATTGTTATCAAATAATTCTGAATTGTTTTTCGTTATTATTATTCCCAAGTACCTTACTTTCTTCACTATTTTAAACCCTGTCATATTTATTAATTCTTCATCTTGTATTTGCGTCATGTTTTTTGTGATCATTACTGATTTATCTTTATTAATACGTAAACCAGCTATTTGTCCAAATTTGTTCATTATTTCCATGAATGGTTTTATACTTTTTTTTGGGTCCTCTAATATTAATACCATATCATCTGCAAACGCCTGAATCTTAAATTCATACCCCCTAATCTTCATTCCCCTTATTTCCTCCTTACTTCTAATTTTAGTGGTTACCATTTCTAAACACATGATGAATAACAATGGTGAAAGTGGGCATCCCTGTCTTGTACCTTTATTAATCTTAAACGAATTTGATTTTTCTCCATTTACTATCAACCATGCTTTTTGATCTCTATAAATTGCTTGAATCCAATCTTTATACCTTTTTCCAAATCCCAATTTATTCAACACTTCGAATAGAAAATTCCAATTAACGTTATCGAAGGCCTTTTCAATATCTAAAAACACTAGTGCTAATTCTTTTTGATTCATCTTTTGGTAGTACTCTATTGTATCTATAACTACTCTTATGTTATTTTTCAAGTGCCTACCTGGTAGGAATCCATTTTGATCCTCATGTACCCACTCAACCATAAACTTCTTCAATCTATTTGCTAATACTGCAGTGAAAATTTTATAATCTATATTTAATAATGATATTGGTCTATAATTTCTCTTATCTTGTTTATCTTTGCCTTCTTTAGGGATTAGCACAATATTAGAATCTTTCCACGAATTTGGTAAATTTCCATTACTTATAGAATTCATTACTTGGACTAGCAATGGTGCTAATAGATCTTGAAATGTTTTATAATATGTTGCTATAAACCCATCTGGTCCCGGTGCTTTCCCTTCTTTCAAACTCCTTATTGCCTCCTTAACCTCCTCTAATTTAATTGGTTTGTCTAACTCTTCTCTTTGTGTTTCTGACACCTCTAATATGTCTACTTGATGTAAAAAGTCTCTTATCTTACTTTTCTGTCCTTGTGATTGGCCCTTTTCTTTAAATAGTTCCTCAAAATAATTTACTAATATATTCTTAATTTTATTCTGTTGATAGTGAATAGTCTGGCCTTCTTTTAATTCTGTGATATTACTTTTCTCTCTCTCTTTTTTCAATCTATATGAAAGCCATCTCCCTGGTTTATTTGCATATTCAAAATGTCTCTGTTTTATATATTTCAATTTCTTTTCCATTTCTTCCATGGTTATTAGGGAGAATTGTTTTTTTAATATTTGAATTTCACTCTTGATTTTCACATCTTTAGGTCTTTTCTTTAACTCCCTTTCTTTCTCTTGTAATTTATCTAATATAGCTGCTTCTTTTCTTTTCCTACATTTAACTAACCAAGCTTGTTGACTTATAAAGAACCCCCTCATCACTGCCTTACTAGTTTCCCACACTGTCTGAGCTGATTGTTCTTTTCCCAAATTATTTTCTAAGAATTCTTTTAGTACCTTATGAGTTTTCGCTACTATTACTTCATTTTTTAATAAATTTTCATTTAATTTCCAATTCCCAGTCTTCCCACCATAACACAAATTCAGCAATATTGGACAGTGGTCTGAGAAAGTTCTAGGCAGTGTTTCCATACTTAAGATGTTTTTTTTCAAATCGGAAGATATAAAGAACCTATCTATTCTGGACCATGTTTTATATCGATCTGAGAAAAATGTAAAATCTCCTCCAGTACTTTTACTGCTTACTTCTTCTAGGGACAAATAATCTAATAAGTTGAACAAACTTTTTGGTAATTTTCCTTGCTTTGCTTTGCTATTTCCTAAATTTATTCCTGATCGGTCTGTTAGGGGATTCAAAACTCCATTCCAGTCTCCCATAAGAATCATTTTATATTCCCCTAGATCAATTCATATCTCTAACAATTTCTGATAAAATTTGCTTTTATTTTCTAGAGGGCCATACACTGCTGTCACTAATACTTTTAAATCTTTAATTTTTACTTCTACTATTACTACTTGACCTGCCTCATCACAATATATCTGCTTTGCTTCATGTTTGTTACTCACATATATTGTTACTCCCTTCTTCTTTTTATTAATTGACGAAGAGAAGCTTTGACCTAATTTGGGATTTCTAATGTATTTTAGATCTTTCTCTTTAATATGGGTCTCTTGTATTGCTAAAACATCAACTTTTAGTTTTTCTAAATAGTGAAAAATACACTTCCTTTTATGTGGGGAATTTAAACCTCGAACATTCCAAGATAAGAATTTTATTTTCATTTTAATCTGAATCAATTTTACTTAATGTTGTTAAACCTCTTCTGTTTGTGCTTCTCCCAGTCCTAAGTCCAATTCCTGAGTTGAGCTGTGATCTTCTTCTCCTTCCTCTTCTCTTTCTTCCTCTGTGTCTTCTTCTTCTTCATCTTCTCTCTCCTCTCGTCCTCTCTCTTCTTCTCTTTGTATTCTTGCTATCTCCTGCTGCATTTGTTCTTTCCTTATTCTCCTTTCCATTCCTTGATTTGTCTGGTTTTCTTCTTTTCTTCTTTCCTCCCTTCGATCACTTGTCTGATTATCTGTCCTGATCAATTCTTCTTTATGTCTTCTCATAAATTCTTTTGCTTTCAATACTGTGTTCAAAACAATCCTTCTCTGTCTCCAGATTACTGATATTCCTTCCGTTCTCTCCCACGTGTACTTTATTCCAGCTTCTCTCAAGGCTTGAGTAACAAAATTATACTCTCTTCTTCTTTTGAGCACAGTTGGGTGAATATCTTTAAATACCTTCACTTCCATACCATCTATTCTCAATTTATTTGAGTAGCTACTGTTTAACACCAAATCCTTCACCCGTTCTCTCAGAAAATAAATCACAATATCACGTGGGAGTTTCTTCCTTTTCACTATCACAGAGTTTATGCGAAATGCTCTGTCTATCTCTAAGTCCAATTGTTCTGGTTCCCATCCTATGAAGGAAGCCAGAGGAATTATCAATCTTTTATATAGATTCTCTTGATCTTCTTCTTTTAAACCTCTTATTTTTAAAGATTTGTTTCTCGTTCTTATATCCATGAGTAATGTTGTCTTTTCAAGTTGTTCTGTCTTTTCTTCTGTCTTCACCATTTGATCTTCTATCCTCTTCGTCTTATCCTCCATCAACTCCATCTTGTCACTCATCTGTTTTAACTCTTTTGAGATATTATCTAATTTTCCGTTGAATATTTCTAATTCTTTCTTGATGTCTGCTTTTATTTCCGTTCTCATATGCTTCATTTCCTTCCTGCTTTCTTTCATTTCTGTCTCCATTAACAAGGTTAATTTCTGAATTCCTTCCAGTACACCCATTTCAGTCTTTGAACTCATTTCCTGACACTCTGTATTCCCCGTCTTCATTTCCAACGTTGGTGGCTTGACTTCCGTTGATGCTCTTCTCTGTAGTAAGGTTTGTATCTGTGACTGGGCCCCTGCCCCAGCCTTCCTCTTCCCTGCAGCCATCATCTTGTCTAATTTTAATTTTTCTTTTTTTTCTTTTTTTCTTTTGTTATCTTAAACTTTTTTTTTTGCTCTATTCACAACACTTAAATTCTTAAGTGTCTCAGATTCTTCTAATATTTACTCAAATCAATCAATATTCAATATTTTACCACAATTATGCTTCACTTTACACACTTTACACACAATCCAATCTATGTTTCAATTTCTCTTATATTCTTATTATTATGTTACATTCAATTCAGATTCTAACTCAGATTCTAAGCATCAGATATCCAATATCAAATCTCTAATATCAATTGTTAGCTTTCAAATATCTAAAGTCCCAATTCAATATCCTGTTCAATATTCAGAATTCAATTCAATTCAATATCAACCCAATGTTTAGAAATCTCAAATGCAGAAATATTCCAAAAGTTCCAATATTTTAACTCTTATTTAGCCTCTAGAGGTAATGCTCAATAAACCAATATAATTACTACAATTTATTATTCACCAATTCTCCGTCTTCTTGATCTGTCATGCCAGTTCGTCGTCACCATTCACCTCCGCTATCTCACTGTCCTTTGCTCACACTGTCTCAGCTCCTCTTGCTTTCTCTGTCGTCCCGATCCTACGTCTCCATTCACCTCTCTCTCTCTCTCGCTGTCCTTTCACTCTCGCTGTCTCACCTCCTCTCTTCCTCTCTCCGTCGCTCTCCGCCTCTCTCTCTGCTTTCTCCGTCGTCTGGGTCTGTCGTCCCGATCCGGCGTCTCCGCTCACCTCTCTCTCTCTCTCACTGTCCTTTCGCTCTCGCTGTCTCGCCTCCTCTCTTCCTCTCTCCGTCGCTCTCCGCCTCTCTCTCTGCTTTCTCCGTTGTCTGGGTCTGTCGTCCCGATCCGGCGTCTCCGCTCGCCTCTCTCTCTCTCTCACTGTCCTTTCACTCTCGCTATCTCACCTCCTCTCTTCCTCTCTCCGTCGCTCTCCGCCTCTCTCTCTGCTTTCTCCGTCGCCTGGGTCTATCGTCCCGATCCGGCGTCTCCGCTCGCCTCTCTCTCTCTCTCACTGTCCTTTCGCTCTCGCTGTCTCGCCTTCTCTCTTCCTCTCTCCGTCGCTCTCCGCCTCTCTCTCTGCTTTCTCCGTCGTCTGGGTCTGTCGTCCCGATCCGGCGTCTCCGCTCACCTCTCTCTCTCTCTCACTGTCCTTTCGCTCTCGCTGTCTCGCCTCCTCTCTTCCTCTCTCCGTCGCTCTCCGCCTCTCTCTCTGCTTTCTCCGTCGTCTGGGTCTGTCGTCCCGATCCGGCGTCTCCGCTACCTCTCTCTCTCTCTCACTGTCCTTTCGCTCTCGCTGTCTCGCCTCCTCTCTTCCTCTCTCCGTCGCTCTCCGCCCCTCTCTCTGCTTTCTCCGTCGCCTGGGTCTATCGTCCCGATCCGGCGTCTCCGCTCGCCTCTCTCTCTCTCACTGTCCTTTCGCTCTCGCTCTCGCCTTCTCTCTTCCTCTCTCCGTCACTTTCCTTTCCTCCGTCACTTCTTCCGTCTTCACCACCCCTCTTCCGCCATGTCAGTCACCACTCTAATCTTTTTTTTTTTCTTAAAGTTCCGACGTTCACTAATTTCAAAGTTTTTAAACGCTCCTCAATATACTCAAAAATAGGCAAAATTCAATATTACACACACACTTCAGGAATGGGAAATAGGACATTCCTCTCTCTCGCGTCAGCCTTCCAACTCGGCAGCCCAGCAGGACAGCCGCTCCGTGGCGACAGCTTCCGCCACCACCTCTTCAGTCCTAGAGTTAAATCCCCCAGGAACTCGTCTTCTTTCGGAGTTAGAACAATTTACCTCTCCTTTTTCTCACAGTAAAAGTTTATTCGGAAAATTACTCAATGGTCTTTATGCTTTGTCTTACTTACTGGGTTCTGTAGCAGTGGGGGCACAGCCAGCCTATGAAGGCGAACCGTCGCGATAATGGCGGCTCTGCAATCCCTATATCAGACGTGCCTCTTCTCCTTCTCCTCTTCTAGTGACACGTTAGAATTAGCAGATCCCCGACGAGCCTCCTCCGTGGTCCCCTCTAATCCAGGGACCAATTTCCTCTAGATTGTATAACTTTTTAGAGGAATTCCCGCTCGCGACGGTCGTGGAGTCCTGGAGCTCCAGGATTTTCCACCCGTTCGGCGTGTCTCCTCACCGGAAGTCCCCGATAAGTTCATCTTAAGATTACTTTAAGTCGGAAACTTTGAAGGCACACAGCAACAAAAAAGGCAAGAATCAAATGCCCCTTAAAAACACTCTTAGTTGGATAAGGAGTGTCACCTTAAAAAGAAATCCATTCACCAATTAGTGCGTTACAGTCATTAAATTTTCAGTTGATTATTTAGAAATATCATTTAGGCAGCTAAAGAAAATTGGCCGGCAGAGTTCCTAAGGGAAAGAAAACACAGGAAGCAGTCTAGGGATGGGTGGTGTTCCATATCTCACCCTCTCCAATGCTAGAAATTTGAAGGAGGTTCAATTTCGGGGCAGAGTTCTTATTAGAAGTCAGTGGCCATTTCTACACGAGTCTATGGAATCCTGGGGTTTGCAGTTTCGGGACGGACCAGCTGGCCCCTCCCGAAACTGCAAACCCCAGGATTCCATAGGAGACTGAAAGTGGAATCATCACACTATAACAGTCTTGTGAGGAAATGACCAGTGACTTAATTTTGCCACCGCCACCATCTCCTGTAGACCGAAGTCACTGCTCCCCCTGCCACAATATTCCCTCTCTTGGGCATTTTCCCTTTTCTGCCAGCCCGTGGATATGTGTTCTCTGGTTTTCAGTATTTGCTTTCGTGTGCCTTCAAGTCATTTCTGACTTAACGGCAACACTAAGGTGAACCTAAGACTGGGTTTTCTTGGCAGGCTATGCTCAGAGGAGTTTTGCTTTTGTCTTCCTCTGAAACTAATTTCAAACTCAGATCTGCAGAGTAGGAAAAGTAAAATTTGGGGGGCGGGCGGGGGGCAGAGATCTGTCATGGCAGTGGTGATCAAGGGTACAGATGAAAAGAGCATTTCACTCAAATAGGGTAGGGCACCCCAATTCCTCTACATTTGCTGGGGTTGGGGCTCAGAATACCCACAAAAGTGGAAAAACTGCAAATATAAAAATATGTTATGTATGTGTCTGTGGGAAAGAGGTGCATTGTGAGGAAGGTGGGCACCCAAGGTCCAAACCACATCAGGGAAAGAAGGAAGGATGATTTGGCATGATGGTCGTACATTTCCTCTCTCACACCCATCTCCTTCCTTGGTTGTTGAGGGGGGCATTGGGGGAGGGTTTGCAATGCTGAAAAATCAGACTGCAAGCCATCCTTAGATGGTCATGTAGCAGCTGGTGCAGCAGGAGGGAGACCAGAGACAGAGTTTTAAAGGACTGCTAGGCCTGATTGGAGCTGCAGAGCAGGAAGGTAACAAGTGCCAGAGGTGGGGGGAGAGGGGTTGGAGAAACTTCCAAATAATCAAATCCATGAAAGTCAGACCTGCAAATGTGGAAAACCAACTGTATTGGGCTTCCCTCTGAGTCTTGATCATTACCTGTCTTTCTTACAGGGAGAAGCCCCTGTCGACAGTGTGACTGACCTAATCTTTCTTGTCAAACATCTTTCCACCTGGTGAGCGAAACAGATCAAGACAAAAGGACTTGTGGCCACCGCTAAATGTGTTTCCTGTCCATGACTACTGATCCTCCTGACTCTGGCATAAGAAAAAAATTGACGGCCACACATAAGAGTCCCTGTGTCTATGGTTGGAGGCTGAGCTCCATCATCAATCAAAGATGGAAGATCCAGATTCTGGAATTCCTGGAGCAGAAAGGGGAGGCTTCAGTGCCCCTGAGATGAGGAGCTCTGGGCTGTTCCGGGTGCAAGAATGCCTGAGTGAGGATGCTGGCAGCTCCGAGCTCCCATACCAGCACTTTGGGGAGTTCTACTGGGAAGCCCAAGGGCCCAGGGCGGTTTGCAGCCAACTCTACCGCCTTGTTTGTCAGTGGCTGAAGCCAGAAAAGCACACGAAGGCTCAGATGCTGGACTTGGTGCTCCTGGAACAATTCTTGGCTGTCCTTCCCCTGGAGGTGAAGAGCTGGGTCCGAGAGTGTGAAGTGGAAAACACGGCCCAGGCAGTGGCTCTGACAGAAGGCTTTCTTTTGAGTCAGACAGAGGAAAAGAAGCAGGAAGAAAAAAAGGTGAGGGCATGTCCTCTGGCTAAGTCCAAAGGGCAGAGAAAGTGTGGAGTCTGTGCTCTAGTTACGCGCAGGATCGCCTCCTTCCATACAATCTGCCCCATACACTCAGGTCCTCTGGGGTCCATTTACTTAAACTGGCCAGGACTAGACTGGCAACAGTCACCCAGAGGACCTTCTTTTCAGCCGCCCCTAGACTGGAATGACCTGCTGGAAGAGACTGGGCAGCAAAATATACAGTCTGAATTCAGAAAAGTACTAAAGATCTATGTCTTCTGGCAGGCCTACCCAGTCAATTTTTAATTATGATGTATTTTAATTATAATATAGTTGTATTTTAAATTGTTTTATGTGTCTTTAGTATATTTTAACCACAGTGTGTTTATAATTGTATTTTAAGTTATGTCATCCCACGTCTCAAGTCTTGGGAAGAGAAGCAGGTAACAAATAAAAATTAATTATTATTTTTTATTAAACAAGGTCTCCTACCAGTGCTGCCAAGTCAGTACACCAAACCTTTGACACTGACGCCTCTATTTTTCTACTGTCTGATTCTGAGTCCTTATAAGCAGCAAATTTATATTAATTATTAAGAAATGAAAGAAGTAAATACTGGAGAGCCTCCAGTGGAATCTGAGGAGGAAAGAGGAGAATTCCCTACTGGGTGACCTTGGGTACAGGGGTGCAGTGATTAAATGCCGGTACTGCGGCTACAAGGTTGTGAGTTTGATCCTGCTGGGCTCCAGGTGACTCGGCCTTCCATCCTTCCGCAGGTCGGTAAAATGAATACCGAGCTTGTTGGGGGCAATTAGCTAACATACTGTAAACCGCTTAGAGAGCACTTACCTGATAAGCGGTATAGAAACACACATGCTATTGCTATTAGTCACATACTCTCAGCCTAAGAAAACCCCACGATAGGGTCACCTTAGGGTCACCATAAGTCAGAAATGACTTGAAAACACACACAACAACAACAGCAACACGTCTCGAAGTGCTCAGTGAATGATATTTACTTATTGCTTTTTTTTTTTTTTAGGACAACAAGAAGAAGGACATTGAAATGTATACATAGGCTAAAATGCTTTGGGCTTCTTCTTAGTAATAAAAAAAATGAAAAAATAAATTCCACCCAGTTTAGGGAGGAGCGTTTAGAATTCTCAGCCAGAGGACTCTTTGGCCTCAGTAAATTACAAACCCCAGAATTCCACAGGATGTTGAAAGTGGAATAATAGCACTATAATAGTGCAGTGCAGAAATGACCATTGAACACTGACTAACTAAAATATTGATTTACTAAAACCCAAAATGACCAAATAGTAATGAAAAAATATCTCTCTCTCTCTCTCTCTCTCACACTCACACACACGCACACACACTCACACACAAGACTGCAACCCAAATGGGATCCAAGGCAAAATGATGATGGTGATGATGATGATGGTGATTTTTTATTTCTTACCCACCTTTCCCCAAGGCTTGAGGCTACAAGTATAGATCTGATTTAGTAATCCTGCTAGAGTTACTAGGAACCATAGTCACAAATTACTGTATTGTTAGATTTCTTATTGCTCAAAAAGCCCATGAACAGGTTCCAGTTTTTCAAAAAATCTTCACTTGGCTAATCTTTTAAAACCTACATTAGATTGGCCATTTGATCTAATTCAGTGCCCTTAACCATTAATTCTTCCTTCATTGGTGCTGTTACCTGACTTCTGGGGGTCCCTGGGGGACACCTCGATTTGCTCCAAAAATACAAAGATTGGGGAAATTAACGGAGCGCTGCTTATCAAAGCAGGGCAATGCAGCGAGATCTTGGACCCTATGTCTATGGAGTCAAACCACACGAAATCCAGGCCCAATGTCTAATTACCCGTAGTTTATTTAGCAGAATTGGCAAAATATCCACACACACATACACACAGCGAAACAGTCACTCACACAGGCGCACAAGGACTAATGAGTCAGAAAGATATGAAGATCGGGAAAAGCGGAGGGAAAGAGAGTGGTTTATACTGCACCTGATCCTGTAGTCTTCGGCCCGGGAAGAAGCAAGGCGAAGGTGGCTCAGCAGTGGAAGAATGCTGATGGGAGCTATTGACTAGCAGAATAGCGGGGCGCTAGTCTCCGAGGAGGGACCCAAAAGGAGGCTCAATTATAGGGCAAAATATGCCTCGGGGGCAGACCCTTTCCCGGAAAAGGACAATGGCTGAATCATGCAAATAGACTTTGTTTTTTTATTTCTCGCTGTTGCAATCATTAATCTAATCCGGAGGACACATAGTCCCCTTGAGGTGTCATTGTTATTGATGGCCTATTGTGTGTGTGTATACGAGCCTTTCGAGGTTTCCCTCTTGGAGACGTGACTGGGGGAGAGTTGGCCCGACCTCGCTAGTTGTGCTTCAGTTTTATGCCCGGATGTCTACGTTCCTGTCCGGTGAACCTCTGACTTAATAACTTTGGATATTAAATATTACGCTTCCCCAGGACTGGGTCTGCCAGCAGGGGTTATAGTGCTTCAGTCCTTTTCCGGGTTTGAGCAAACTATATTCTTGCTGCTGTTACCATGTAACAAAGAAGTAATCCATACTTAGTATCCCATTCTTCATCCATATTACTCAGCAGAAACACTTCTGGTGAACAAATATTGATAGCTTGATCTGGTACTAAAAAGGCTGTAATGCCAGCACAAGGAGCTCATTCCAGAGTTGGGGCCAATGCAGAAAAGGCTCTTTCCTTAGTACATATGAAATACCCTTCTCCTTACTGACAGTACTCTGAAGAAGGAATCATCTGTTGAGCTTAAGGCAGGGGCAGATTGGTATGGGAAGAGGCTCTCCTAGAGTTATTTGGGTTACATACATAGAGTTACATTCTCTCAGCCTCGGAGAAAGGCAAAGGCAACAAATCTTCCCGAGAAAACCCCCATAATAGGGTTGCTTTAAGGTTGCCGCAAGTCAGTTTTCAAAGGGGAGAGACACGATGGCTAGAAAGAACCTCCCCCTGTGAGCGGCACGTTGTTGTTGTGTGCCTTCAAGTCACATCTGACTTACGGCAACCATAATGTGACTCTTATCACAGTTTCCCCCCCAAGATTGGTTCAGGGTGGGTTTGCCTTTGCCTTCTTCTGAGACTGAGAGAATGTGACCTGCCCAGGGTCACCCAGTGTCTGAGTGTGGATTTGAATCCTAGTCTCCAGAAGCCTTTAATCAATAAATAAATATTTGAATATTTCAATATATATTTGAATATTTAAATCTAAACTTTAATATTTAAATCTTGAATTAAGTTTTGGGAGTCCCCAGCGAAAAATTATATTTAGAGAGGGTCTGGGGTAAAGAACAGGGTAAGAACCAGTGACATAGACTTTATAATGGAGTTAGCAGTTGTGAATACTTCCCATACCAACCCACCCCGTGGGTTGGTATGGGAAGAGGCTCTCCTAGAGTTATTTGGGCTCTATCCTGTTGAGAACTTGAAAGAAAAATGCCAGTGTTTTGGCTCAGGCTCAAAAGAGAATGGGTGACCAATTTAATTCTGCCGTTTTTTGCCATCGTATCTTTCCTTTCCTTTCCTGATTCCTTCCCTTTTAGTACCTTCAGTTTTTCACTCTTCTTTTAGCTGACTGGAACGTTAAGCAAAGTGGCCATTCCATTTCCCGAGGCAGAAAAAGTTCCGTTGAACACCAGAGAGGATGCAGCCTTCAGGCGGATTCTGCAGGAGAGCGATGGAGACGCCACCTCATTCGGTAAGGAATAACAAGGGCCATTTCCGCACTAGGCTGTTCTAGCGCTATGATTCCACTTGCAACATCCTATGGAATCCTGGGGTTTGCAGTTTCGGGAGGGGCCACTTGGCCCCTCCCGAAACTGCAAACCCCAGGATTCCATAGGATGTTGCAAGTGGAATCATAGCGCTAGAACAGCCTAGCGCGGAAATGGCTAAGGTCTTCAGAGAGCCAGCTTTGTGTAGTGGTTTGAACGCTGGACTACAACTCTGGAGACCAGGGTTTGAATCCCCACTTAGCCATGGAAACTTACTGGGTGACCTTGGGCAAGTCAACACAGGCCTTTTCTGCACTACACCGTTATAGTGCTATTATTCCCCTTTCAACCATACTGTGGAATTCTGGAGTTTGTAGTTTCCTGAGGCCAAAGAGCTCTCTGGTTGAGAATTCTAAAGGCCCCTCCCTAAACTGCAAACCCCAGGATTCCACAGGATGTTGCAAGTGGAATAATAGCACTATAAGAGTATAGTGCGGAAATACCCAAAGTCTTCATTCAGATAGGCCTCTCCAGTCTGTCTGAAATTCTGGGGCTAATTAATATTCCCCTCCATCCTACTTGAGGGATACTCTAAGCCATGGAGGGATCTGATATTGTGCTTAAGTCACATATCCCCCAAGATCTTGGACATCTTTAGATCTTTAACTGAATCTTGTTGTTTGTTGCTTGTTGTTGATTTAAGCCCCCTTGCCACTGTGTCCCTTTTTCCTTGTGTTTCACATCTTTTTTGATCATGAGCCCGAGGGCAGGGAATTATCAAATTAACCATTTTTAAACTGCTCTGGGAACCTTTTTTGGCTGAAAAGCAGGGTGTAAATGGTCTAAATAAATAATACAATATATAATGGAAAAAAACCAGCCAGCCTCGTCTGTCTTCCACACAGGTAGTGAAACAACCATGCAGTTTCATTCAAGGCCTCCTCCTGTAGGCATGGAAATGAATGCCTTCCAACTAGATCCAGATCAGGTAAGAAATCAAACCTGGGAGGAGAGTCATGGTGGGATATTCCAAGTATCCTGAGTGTAAAACCAAACGAAACATTAGGAACACAAAAGGAGCCCTGGGTGGATTGACCATTGGCTCCTCTAGCCTATGGGGCAGGCAACTGTGGAGAGGCCAATTCCTTCGTCAGGACCCCTCTATGGACCACTCTGTCCTGCACACCCAAATAGCTTGAATTTTCTTCTTTCCCTCTCAAGATGTGGGGAGGAGGCTGTACTTTCTCCCTCCCAACCTGGTAAAGCAATTCTGCTTTCCCCGTCAAAACTCCCACCTTAGCGTATAAAAGGTAAAGCCTCTCAGTTGTTATTGAGAATGATCTACTGATCTGTGGTAGCATGTTTCTTGTTGGTTGGAACCAATGGAAAGTACTCTACTGAGTCAGAATTCAGAAAAATATAATGTAATCTTTATTAAAATAACAAACAGGAAAAAGTATTGGGTGTCACAAGTATAGCCAAGCAGTACAGAATGTCAAAAGGTGTTTATCCAGTTTCTTATAGTTTGACCCAGTATACAGATACAGAACTTTCACATACACATGGGCCTTTGGCTTCCTTTTTGCTCAAACATTTAATTCCCAAATCAGGCTCACACCCAACTCAAAAATGGTTTGGTTTCTCCTCTGTCTTCTTCTCTAGACCTCTGACCTCTGAAAAGACAACCACTCTTACTCAGACAACCCCCCGGCTGACCGAAGGGCTCTGTCCTTGAGTTCTTTCTCTCTGGAAATATCACTGAAGGAAACTAAAAAATCCAAGTCACTGTGCCTTCCATAGAGCTTCTCCTCACAAACATCAGCTCCTCCCTCTCACCAGTGGGCTGGGTTTCTTCTCATAAAGAGTCACTTTGGTTACCTGGGAACCTGTTGCTGGGGCTGCCCTGCCACTCAGGCTAGCCACATCCCCAGGCTCCATCACAATGGCCTACGAGGCCCCTTCCAACTTCATGTTGTTTGCCGCCTCGATCCATGTGGAGAGGCAGGATACAAATAAATAAATAAATATTACTACTACTACTACTACTACTACTACTCTTCTTCTTCTTCTTCTTCTTCTTCTTCTTCTTCTTCTTCTTCTTCTTCTTCTTCTTCTTCTTCTTCTTCTTCTTCTTCTTCATGATTCTATGATGGAACTGGCTTCTCAGCAAAGCCAGCATGCCATCTCAAGCTTTCCCTCTGCTCTGCTTTGTCCTGTCCTCCACCTTCCATCGATTCAGCTTCAGTGGTCATCTCCAGGTTCTAGTGTTATGGAAAGGGTGCAAGGTCTCTTTATTTTTTTCCACATATTCTCTAATTTTATATATCTCTATCATATATTAGCCTCCCTCCCCATGATTAGATACTTTTGGCCTGATGTGAAAAGTCCTACATGCGTTAACCTTTCACCCCTTGATCCTTTTGGCTACACCCTTTCTTCTTTTAAAATTTAGATCTTCTGGGGCACTTTGTATTGAAGCAAAGTCTTCTCCAAAGGATAAAAGTTGATTGTTGTTAATTGTTAATTGTTAATTGTTGTGTGTTTTAGGGGGTTGGTTTTAGGTGGGTTGGTGGGTGGGGAGAATTGGGTATGTTTTTTATTTTTTTTAATGTAATTAATGTATTATTGTTGTTTGCCGTCTCGATCCATGGGGAGAGGCGGGATAGAAATAAATAATAATAATAATAATAATAATAATAATAATTATTATTATTATTATTATTATTATTATTATTATTATTATTATTATTATTATTGAAATGGTCCCAAAAGGATGTGGTGGAAGTTCCTCCTTAACTAACTAATCTAAACAGCTAAACACTAAAATACTAATACGCTAATACACAAGAGGGCTCTGACTCTTCCACCAAACTGTAATGAGAAAAGAAACATGAAAAGAAGGCAAGATAAGATTATTCTACCGTTACAAATCCAGCTGTGTAAAACTGCTAATGGCTGTAACCAGAAATTATTGCATCATTTGGATTTTTATTGCTCTAGAAGTCTATAAATAGTCTCCATTATTTCAAGAAATCTTCAATTGCTTCGTCTTTTAAAACTCACATTAATTTAGTCATTTGGGATAGTTGAGCTAATTTAGCAATCCAATCCTCTGTTACTGGTTCATCTGCCCATTTCCTGATTTCTTGCAGCTGTTGTCATATAACAAAGGAGAAGTCCATGTTTATGATCTAAATCTTTATCCATGATATCTGTGTTGGGGGCACATTTGAGGGCAAAAGAAGTTGATGTGGTTTTTTTTTTAACAAAGGTGCTAGAGGGCCCTGTAGTTTTAAAAAACGGCCCTCGGTGGTTGCCTGTGACTGATGGTCCCTGCTTTCCCCTTCTTGTCCTAAAGTATCCTTTGGGAGATGGGAGCAACCAGAATCTTACACAGCATTCCAGGTGTGGTAATTCTATGCAGGGGCACTCCTAAATTGGCAAGAATAATTTTCAGTCTCCTTTACATTTGCTATATACTGTTGTTGGGAGTTAGAGTTCCCAAGGGTGTTAGCCCTTTGGGGGAAATTCTATGAAAGCTAAAGCTAAAAAGAATCAGTCTTCCGTTGGCAGACTAACAGAAAATAGAATCATAGAATCATAGAAATGTAGAGTTGGAAGAGACCCCAGGGGCCATCCAGTCCAACCCCCTGCCATGCAGGAACACCCTCAAAGCACTCCCAACAGATGGCCATCCAGCCTCTGCTTAAAAACCTCCAAAGAAGGAGACTCCACTACACTTCCAGGAAGCCTATTCCACTGCCGGACAGCTCTGACTGTCAGGAAGTTCTTCCTGAGGTTCAGGTGGAATCTCCTTTCCTGCAGCTTGAATCCATTGCTCCTTGTCCTGGTCTCTGGAGCAGCAGAAAACAAGCCCTCTCCTTCTTCTACATGGCATCCCTTCAAATATTTAAACATGGCTATCCCAAGCATGTCCCAATTTCTGTTTGGCTTCCCTGAACTGAGACTGACTTAGAAAGCAAAACAAGGTAGGCAGTTTCAGGTTCCAAACTTGAGAAGTTTACTAACGAATTTTACAATCACATATGAATTGGACAGCTTAGATCCTAACTAGCTAACAAAAAGATTAGGTAAGATAGTAGCTTCATTCTTAACTCATCATCTTCTTGGTGGAGAGGCAAAGCATGGTCAGAGGGAAGGGAGTAGAAGCAAAAATGGCAAAGAGGGCAAAGAGTGAGCAGTCTGGGAAGTGTGGTCTTTTATAGAAGGCCAGTGACCCCAGGGTCTATCTCCTGGGTCACATGGCCAGGCCACCTGGTTACCATAGTCGTGCATTTAAATAACACAAAGAGCAAGAGTGAGGCTTTAGGTGAGAAGGCAGAAACCTTTGACAAACAAAGGGAGAAGAAACTCTGTGCTAGCTAAGTCCCACTTGCCCTAGAACAAGTTGCGAGGAGAGAATGCCAGAATTTCCCAACAACTGTGCTGAGTCACCAGTTCTTATTCCTCCTCAGGATCCGGTGACCTTCAACCAGGTGGCTGTGTATTTTACAGAGGAGGAGTGGGCTTTGCTGGATCCAGACCAGAAGGCTTTGCACAGGGAAGTCATGGAGGAGAATTTGGAGAATCTGGCTTTTCTAGGTAAGGCCCCCTTGCTGCTTTGGTTAACACGTTCTGCAACCAGGGAGATGATGTTAGGCCGTTTCCACACTACACTGTTATAGTGCTATTATTCCACTTTCAACATCCTGTGGAGTCCTGGGGCTTGCATTTTAGGGACAACCATTTAAACTTCTCAACCAGAGTGCTCTTTGGCCTCAGTAAACTACAAACCCCAGAATTCCAAAGGATGTTGAAAGGGGAATAATAGCACTATAACAGTGTAGTGCGGAAATGGCCTTAATCTGTTTCAGTGCCGTCATGAAATGTTGCTTCTCTATTTATGTATTTGAAAATGTTTTATTTTTTCCCCCCATGTGAAATGGAGGAGAAGGGTGAGAGTTTAGGTTTGTTAATGTGGCTGTGCTTACCTCCTGAAATTTTGACTGCATCCATGATGCATAATGCAATTCTCAGCCACGTTTTGCTACTGTGGTTACAGTCTTGGTAAGCAGCCTTTGGATTTCCTACAATTAATTGACCAGTATTGCATGCTTGAAATCACACCTTTCTCTTGCTACAGGTTGAGCCTCTGCTTGGGACCAGAGTGTTCCGTATTTTGTATTTTTTCAAATTTTGGAATAGAGTACCTTTTGGAATAGCTTTGCATCTTGTTCATTCACTGCTTGTGTTGTGCATGAGATGCGAGGCTGGAAAAAGACTGAGGATCTGTGAAATAGTGGGAACCCAAGAGTAGCACTTGGCACAAATGCGTACCTCCTGCCGTTTCACAGATCGTCAGTCTCTCGTTTCGTCATCATCCACCTGCTTCCGCCTTCAGGGTGGCATGTTCAGCTTGTGGTCTGCGAAGACTCCTAGATCCTTTTCACATGTAAATGGTGGTGTATATCTTTTTATGGTTGATACGAGAGGAGGAATTCACTACCTCTCTTGCATAAGGAGCCCCACTCCCTCAAGACTCACTTGTATCTTGTGGGGATCCCCCATGGTCATTTTGTAGCTATTGGAGAGCAGGAAGCAGCAACAAACCATCTGGCTATGTCCCTGTAGCCAGATGTGTGACAACAAAGCCTCCTTGTGGTCTTTTGGGGGATCTCAGAGGCTTCTGTCATCCTTGCAAATCTGGCTATGTTACTTCCGGTATGGCACCCTTGGAGAGGGCTCCCTGATATCACTTTGATATCATTTAATTCGGCCGTTGCTGGACTGGCTCGCAATTACCTCATTCCACGTGTTTGCGGGTTCTCCAGACAAGCATGGACAGAGAGCAGCCGTTAATGGTTTGCATTCCATTCCCCATTGAAGCCAGCAACTCAAACCTCGCCCGCAGCTTTAGGGAACTTCCCGCCACAAACTCCACAATAGCCACATGGCTTTCACTCAAGTTACTCTTTTATGTTGGGTCATCAACGTCCCAGCCACAGTATTGTCTTCATGCGCAAATCCAATCATGCTAAACTTGACCTTTCCAAATCCTTTGTCCAGCACCAAAACCCCTTTTGTTCTCCCCGGGACTGCCATAGCCAAAAGGCACAAACTTCCCTATAAAAACCCTTCACTTTTAACCGGTCTTCAGATCACCTTGGACTGCCATCCCACCTTGCTGCCGGTTTTCTAAGGGACTCCCCTCAGCTCCCCAGGCTGAGCTTTCTTCCCCAGAACCCCTCTTCTTTCCAGGACTACGAGACAGGTCGTATTGCCTTTCCCAACAAACCTCCTTTTCTCTTTCCAAGTTAGTTAGTTTATGTCTTTCGTGTTTTTGCCTTTAATAAAGAATTGTCTATTATTTGGAAAACCTTGTCTAGCTACTCTCTGACCCGCCGCTGTATACATAGGGTTAAAGATCTCGTTATGTTACCCTGCCTCTTGCTAACCAAACAGTGTTCAGGCTAATTTCCCCAAAACTCGGTATTTCAATTGGCAACCTGGGGCCCCTCACGGGACCCCCCCCAATTCTCAGAGTAACAGCTATAGGGATAAAGCCAGATGGTTCTCTGCTAATCCACTTGCTTTCTTCTTGTTGTGTGCCTTCAAGTCATTTCTGACTTATGTTGAGGCTAAGGGGAGCCTATTATGGGCTTTTCTGGGGCTGAATATCCTGGGCCAGCTCTGCTTACCCTGAACTATGCAAGAGAGGAGGTAATTAACTTTGAGTTCTTGAAACAACTGCAGCCAAGGCAACAGTTGTAAATCAGCAAAGCTTAAGAAGTGTTCTTGCCTGTGAGAATCAGTTTACAGAAGCATGGTCAAATCAGTCTGGGTTCTGAGATAAAGCAGGGTCATCAGCCAGTGTAAGGGTCCAGGAATCAAGCAAGGTTGTCAGGCCATCCAAGGTCAAGTCACAAGCAGATTCAGAGGCAGGAGAGCTGGAAATAGATTTTTTTCCAGCAACAGATATGGCCTTAGCTAGCTTCAGCTAATGATCACTGATTAAGAGCATTCCTCCAGCTTTTTGGCAGGGAGTTTCATTGATTGTTTCTTCTCTGCTCTCCTTTCCACTCACCAGTTCCATGAGCTTGGGAGTGGGCTACTTCCTCTGATAGGTCAGCTGTTGGTGAGTCCTGGCTTTGTGCCTCTTGAGGCTGCCTTTCAACAGGTAATGCTGCAGGGCTTTCCTCAGCCTCAGATTCTGAGTCAGAATCTGTGACATTATGACATGCCTAAAGCTACCCAGTGGGTTTCCATGGCTGAGCAGGGAATCAAACCTTGGTCTCTGGGATCATAGCCCAGCACTCAGACCGCTACATAACACTGGCTCTAACCTGCTTTCTACTGGCCACTAAATTTCAATGGCAGGATGTGGAAGCCCACAAGAGACATGTGAGCCCTGTGGCAAGGGAGACAAGGCATAGGTCTGCATGGGTGGAAGTTTATACTACCTTCTTCCCATCCAGGATCTTTTCCAGTGTTAGTCCTAGTCTGCTGGTCCATGTTCTTTGCACTGAGATGGGTCGGCTTGCATGTGGAGTTGGATCATGAGAACTGCCTGTCAGCATAGAGAAAGGGATGATGGTAATTTACATCACTGGTTTCTTCTCCCAATCCCTAATTTTGAAGATCTGTTTGTACCTGATCAGGTTTCTCTCTTTATTCCTGCAGGTGGTGGGATGAAGAGTAATAAACAGGATGAACACCAGAAAAGAAAACCTGAAGCAAAACAGAAGTGGAAAGGGACATATCTGGAGCTTGAAGGTGTTGGTTTCCATGAAATCACACTGGTAGAAGAGTTCTACACAAGAAATAAAAGGAAAAAATCTTCTGAGTGTGCAAAAAGCTTACTGAGGACAGCAAAACTTAGTGTACCTAGAAGAATACACAAAGTAAAGGCACCATTTAAATGCTCTGAGTGTGGAAGGAGCTTCAATTGGAGGATACATCTTATTGTACATCAAAGAGCCCATATAGGAAGGAAACCATTTCGATGCTCGCAGTGTGGAAAGAGCTTTAGAAGAAACAGTAGTCTTGTTGGCCATCAAAGAATCCACACAGGAGAAAAACCATATAAATGCTCAGAATGTGGAAAGAGTTTCAGTAGGAGTAGCAAACTGTTGTACCATCAGAGAATCCATACTGGTGAAAAACCATTTAAGTGCTCAGAGTGTGGAAAGAGTTTCCGTCAGAGAAGTAGCCTTACATATCATCAAAGAACCCACGCAGGTGAAAAACCATTTAAATGCCCAGAGTGTGGAAAGAGCTTCCGTTCTAGTGAATATCTTTCTTTACATCAAAGAATCCACACTGGAGAGAAGCCATATAAATGCTCTGACTGTGGAAAGAGCTTCAGTCATAGGAGCAGTTTTACTTACCATAAAAGAAACCATGCTGGTGAAAAACCATACAAGTGCTCAGAGTGTGGAAAGAGTTTCAGCCAGAGCAGTGCTCTTAATGATCATCAAAGAACTCACACAGGAGAGAAACCATACAAATGCTCAGAATGTGGTAAGAGCTTTAGTCAGAGTGGTAGCCTTACTAAACATCAAAGAACTCACACAGGTGAAAAACCATATAAATGCTCAGAATGTGGAAAATGCTTCACTGAGAAAAGTAAGCTGACTTCCCATCAAAAAACTCACACAGGTGAAAAACCATTTAGCTGCACAGAATGTGGAAAGAGTTTCAGTCAGAGAAGCAGCCTTACTTATCATCAAAGAACACACGCAGGTGAAAAACCGTTTAAGTGTCCAGAATGTGGAAAGAGCTTCCGTTCCAGCAAACATCTGGCTTTACACCACAGGATCCACACTGGGGAAAAACCATATACCTGTTTAGATTGTGGAAAAAGTTTCAGCCACAGGAGTAGCTTTACTTATCACAAAAGAAAGCATACTGGTGAAAAACCATATAAATGCTCTGAGTGTGGAAAGAGCTTCATTCAGAGCAGTATCCTTACTGATCATCAAAAAACCCACAAACGAAAGAGATCTTACAAATATTCACTGTGGAAACCACTTGAGTTCTAGCAAATAATTTTATTTTCGTTATTGGTGTGGTATATAGGAGAAACCATTTAAATGCTTATGAGACTGAGGTGACACCTCCAGACAGATGGAACATGGAATTGGAGTTTTAGATTTTAAATGCTTAGAGTATGGAAAGACCTTTGGTTTAAAGCAATCACCTTACTATTGTGAAACAAATGATAAAGGAGAGAAACCATGGCTGTCATTGTATTAGTGAGTTAAGCGGTTGTAAGTCCAATTCATATCTGCCTGAGTCACTTTTTTTGTTGTTGCAGAGGCCAGAATCCTCTACTGACCATGCAATGACCAAAGTTTCTGCCTGTGCTCTACTTTTTAACTCCCACAGTTCCGCCAACACAACCATTTATTGGCTAGAGAGGAACTGGGGGTGGTGGAAAAGCCTGCAGCTATGTTCCTGTAGATGGATGCACAGCAGAGACATCCTTGTCAGTACTTCACATTAAAGAATGCAAACAACAAATCATAAGGGAGTGTGGAAAGGACTGTTTTAATGGTGGTAATCACGAATCTAGATAGGGGGGGTGAGAGAGGGAATGAAGGTATTGCCCTTCCAAATAAGAATTCTGCGCTCCAGCAAAATTTCCCTTCAGTCTTCAAAATTTCTCACACCCAGGGTGAGACACTGTCACACCTAGATCTCTTATATTCACAGTCTACTCTTTCCCTTGGTCACTTTGCCTGCCTCTTTTCTTTGTATAGCTAAAGTGTAGTTCTAAAGTCTCAACTGAGGTTTTAAGTTACTGCAATGCTAGAAACTTGGGAACTGAAATTTTGAGGAGGGGCAGAATTCTTATTTGGAGACAGTGCACTCATTCCTTCCATCTACACTTGTAGTGGTATAGTGAACACCAAAGAATGTACCCTGGGAAGAAACCATATGAATATCCAAATGCTGGGAGATACTTCCCAGTAATCTAAGTGGCCACATACACAGTTCTGGTTGATTTATTGCATCTGTTCCATAGAGCACTAGGGACTGGATTTACGGCATAGTGTTTGGACACACATTATTCAGAAGTTAGTTCACAATAGGTAACCTAGGGATCATAGATACTGCAATGATTCTCCAGGATGCTGTTATTAGAGGTGATTATTACAGGCTTTATAATATAAATGAAATCAGGAGCCAGTCCCCTAGAAATTTCTCAGCACCTTGGATAGCTTGTTTAATGCCTGCCATCTTACTCCTTTGAATACACTTGTCTCTGATTTTCAGAAGCTAAGCAAGGCTGATCTTGATTAATACTTGGATGAGAGTTGTTGTTTGCCTTCAAGTCATTTCGGACTCATGGCTACCCTAAGAGGAACCTGTCATGAGGTTTTGTGGGGCCTGAGAATGTGTGATCCACCCAAGGTCATCCAGCAGGTTTCCGTGTCCATGAAGGGAATCAGGCCATGGTTTCCTAGGTCGTAGTCCAGTACTCAGATGGCTACCCCATGCTGTCTACTAGGCATTACCAAGAATTTCCAACTAGGGATCTGAAAAAGCGTCTGCCTGAAAACCTGACATGCCATTACCAATCAGAATTGACAATAATAATTAATAATAATAATAAATATTTATTTATATCTCGCCTCTCCTGACGGATCATGGTGGTACTACAACAGTACATTAAATTCATTAAAAGCAATTAAAACATAACCCATCCTCCCCACCCACCAACCCATCTAAAAACCCCTAAAACACATTAACTATTAAGAACAAGAGGACAGCTTCCTGTTTTCTCTTTTGTTCCTAAATATTGGACTAAAACCAAGGGCAAATTCACCACTCTACAGAGATAGTAGCTACTAGCCATTGCTACCATTCACTGGATGCAAGCCTCAACAAGGAACAAAACACATGCCTGCAGCAGGTTTTCATTTGCTGCGTAGGAAGGGTGAGGATTTTGGCTGGAGTAGACGTGTAGTTCCCAACTCAGATTTATGATCATGCAGAATCCTTTTTGTTGGGGGAAGCTGGTTATAAATCAGTCCATAAATATTGAAGGATATGTGGCAGAAAGAGAAATGATACAGGACCAGCTGACTCTTTCTTAATGTTAGAAACTTGTGTGATGAGGGTGCTTTTAATATTTTGGTTGGGCTTTCTGTTTTGGTTTTTTTTCCAGAATTTTGCCAAACTCAAAGGAACTCTGAACACTGATTTCTCTCTTGCCTGAATGAAAGGGATGGGGATGTGGGGGTACTTTTTCCTTTTTTTTAAATGACATGTATAGATGGGGGGGCATGTTTTGCCTGTGGTATGTACGTGTGTGGTAATAAGAATAAAGTGAAAGGGAAGAAAGAAACATGACTTGTTATTAGAAAGCTGATAGCCATGTTTGATGGAATTCTCTAATATATTTGTGCAGTTATGTGAAAAAAAAAAAGTGAAAAACATATGGCTGAAATCCAGCATGATACTCAAGATAATGATCGCAACTAGCTAGAAAGCTGGAACTCAGCACTTGGCTCTTCTCCATCTGAGGGGAAAGTACCCACAAGCCCTTTACCTTGTCCTTTTTCTCCCCCCTGGGAATTCTGGGGCCAGAGGTAAGGGAATGGGAAGAGGGAGCTCTGGGGGGAAATAGGAGAGGGATTATCGGGGGGGGTATTTGCTTTTTTTCCACTTTGGAGCAGGTTCTGTGCCCTGAACCTGTAGCAGAACCACAATAGAGACCCACGGTTTTAGGAAAAAATATTGTCTCATCCTTCCCCCAAGACTGAGCGCCGCCCCTTAGGTTTTACAAGCCTTTATACATTTCAGTGCAAATACATCACATGTTCAAGACAGGAAACTGATGAGTTCCCACCAGTGCCTACAAAATGTTGCAAACCTTCTGTAACGCTGCCAAGAGCTAGCACGTCGAGCCAAACTGATAACATTCCATTATACAAGGTTCCTTTGTCTCCTTCAAACACAGAGGGACTTCAATTGCAGAGGAAATTAACTGCTTTTCCCTCACACCCAGAGGTCATCTAGGCTGACCCAAAACTGCACACCCACCATAAACCCTCATGAATATAGAGGGGCCACTGTATGTATTTATCAATTTTAAGCATGTCTGTCCTGTTACGTATTCAAAGGTTTCAGGGCAAAGTATAAACCATAAAAGATCAGTAAACAAATCAACACAGTTTAGAACAGTTTAAAACCCATTTAAACTGTGTACTGTACACTACAACAGAAGTCAGCAACCCAGTCAGGGCGTCATCGGTGCGCCTCAAATGCTTCGCTGAAGAGCTGAATGTTAACTTGCTACTGAAAAGTGGCCACAGTTAACACCAGTTGTGTGATGGATCCCTCTGCTTCCAACCCTGGATTCCTGTCAATCACCTTGCCCTTCCCGGCTTAATCCCTTCTTGGAGTGGGTGCTTGGGTGAGACACTCCCCCCCATTGAAGACCAGTGATTATGTTGTTTTGCTGGGTTTGCTGTGGTAAGTGTGACCAGGACCTCCACCAAACTTAATATGAACAGATAATAAACTCCCATTTGTTTAAACTTAAACTGAATAAACTTCCAAACTACCACTGTTCTTAAGACACAAGAAAATAATACAGTAACTCTTGAACTACTAAATCATTTAGTCCTTTCCTTTGTCTGTATTCCATCTGTTCCTTTTTTTTTTTTATAATAATTTTTTATTGATTATATAACTGGAAAACAAAAGCAAAAAATTAAACACCATGTGTTATACATAATAGTGAAAAAAAAAGAAAAAAAATTTTTTTCCTTTAAACAACATAAACTTACATTATTTTTTTTTCTCTTTTACACTTGAAATCATAACCTTATTCAGCTTATTCCATATCATACAGCTTATACATTTTTATTACCTATCTTTAATTCTTATTTTCATTATATTCATTTTTAATATTATAGTTTCATTCTTAATTCTATATTTTCGGCTTCCATTTAACCTATTACTATTATTAATTATAATCTTATTACTTCAAAGCCAGTTAACTTTTAACTTTTTTTTTTCCTTTTAAAAATTAAACATTACATATCCAATTTCATCAATAGATCACAAGTTTAACACACTCACGTAATATAAAATAAAAAATAAAAATAAAAAATACAAAACAAAACAAAACAAAACAAAAAATATATATATATACCCACCCCCAGAGCCAACTTTTTATTTAATCCACTTTCCAAAATTGCCATTCTTCTTGTAATAGGGTAGCTTTACCATCTCTTATCAAAGCTTTTTCCAAAAATATTTTCCAAATTTCCTCAAAATCATTCCCTTTTGTTAAACCTTTCATAAATCTAATTCTACATGTTAATTTATCATTAATTGCAATTTTCCACACTTCTTTATACCATTCCTCTATTTGAAATTTTTCATTTGTTTTCCATTTTTTTGCTATTATTAATCTCGCTGCAATTAACAAATTTGTTATTAATTCTTTTCTTACCTGAGAGCACTCAACCTTATTATATATAGACAACAACGCTATATTTGGACATACTGGTATTACTACTCCTGTAATCTCTTTTATCTCTTTAAAAACCTTTTGCCAAAATTCCATTATCTTTTTACAATTCCACCACATATGCATATATGTACCAATTTCTTGACATCCTCTCCAGCATAATCTTGTATATTTCTCATCTATTTGATTTAATTTCACTGGAGTCAAATACCATTTCCAAACTATTTTATAATAATTCTCTTTTATTCTTATTGATAATTTTTTTAAATGACGTTGTTTCCAGATTTTTCTCCATTCTTGTATATCTATATTTTGTGCTGTCTCTTCCTCCCAGATTTTTCTAAGATAATCCTCTTCTTGTTCTTTTGCTAATATTTTATATATTTCACTTGTTGTACCTTTTAGTATTTCATTTTCTTGCATATTTTCTCTTTGAATAATAGTTTGTTCAAATTTAGTATGTTCTTTAAAATCCTTAACATATGTTTTCATACTCTTTGTCCATTGCTCTAATTGTATGTAATTTAACCAGGATATTTTAGTTTCCTGCAATCTCTCTTTCATTCTATCTTTATTTATCATTATTTTCATCCAATCTTTTAATCTATATATTTTTTGTTTTTTTATTTCTTTCTCTATTATTTCTCTCAAATTCATTGGAAATTTTTCCATCATTACTATCGGAGTTAATGTTGATATATTCGGTATCAATTTTCTTTTATTTTTCTTCCATATTTCTATTATATTTTTTATAAAAGGATTTTCTATCTTTTCCATTTCTTTCTTTGAAAAATTCCTAAAAAATATATTTTCTAATTTCATCTCAATATTCTTATCTTCTGTCACTAACCAATCTAAATCACCAATCTTAATTTCTTAAAAATTTTTTCCTGAAGTCCTTGTAAATTTTTTATAATATCTATTCCTAAATATTTAATTGATTCTTTTACTTTAAGTAACCTTTTTTTATTACTTATAAATTTTTGTATTTCTTCTTTAGTATAATTAAACAACATTATTTCTGATTTGGCCCAATTTATTTCTAATCCTGTCTTCTCCCCAAACTCTTTTAAATGTTTATCTATCCTATCTATCTTTTCAACCGGATCTTTAATTGTTAGCAATGTATCATCTGCAAATAAGCTTATTTTATTTTTCTCCTTAACTCCAATTCCATCCAAATTCTCATCATTTCTTATCACATTCGCTAATATTTCTATAACTATTGCAAATAAAACTGGAGATAATGGACATCCTTGTCTCGTTCCTCTTGTTATTTGAATCTGCTCTGTAAATCCATCATTTACCATCACTACAGATGTATTATGTGAATATAATTGATTTATTAACCCTTTAAATCTCTCTCCTATTCCTAATTTATTTAATATTGTTTTTAACGCCGGCCATTCCATTCCATCTGTTCCTTTCGCTTTGAAATCTGTTCCCTCTCTCTATGTCAGCTTTTCCCTCTTTACCCTCTATCAGAGACAAACCTCAGGTTTTGTAACATTTCTTCCCAACGGCGCCCCCCCCATCAGCATTTCCTGAGTTGTGATTGGCTGCCTTCAGCCAGGCTTGCCCAGCTTCTCTCTTCAACAAGTTGGTTCCCCAAGAGGAGGAAGCTCACAGTGGAGAAGGCCCTCTCTTTTCAACCTGTAGGCCAGTGGTTCTCAACCTTCCTAATGCCGCGACCCTTTAATACAGTTCCTCATGTTGTGGTGACCCCAACCATAAAATTATTTATTTATTATTTACAATGCCTCCCCCCCCCGGCAAAGGCCACCTTATTGGCCAGGAACGGGGGCGGGGGGCAGGCAGGGAGGGAAAGAGGAGCCGTGCGTCTCCCCCGGGAAAAAACTCTGAGAACCCCCCCAGGCTTTGCTTCTGCTTCGCTCTCGTTTCCGCTGGGGGGGCAGTGTGGGAAAAGTTTCCAGAGTGTTGACCCTGGCCGGGCGGGGAGGAATCCCAGCACCTTTGTCTTTTGCACCGGGCACAGCTCGTCCCCCGGAAAAGCACTGCCTTGTGGCCCCCCCTGGCCCTTCCGCAGCACCCCCCTCCGTGGTGAGTGGGGCAGGGGCCGTGGTGAGGAGGGGGCCTGCCCCCCATGCTGCCGCCGCCCCCCCCAAGCTGGCCCATCAGACGGGAGGTTCTCCCGGTAGCGGAGAAGGGGAGCGATTTCAGTCCCTTCTGAACAGGGGGCAGGAGGATGCGAGCACATGGCTCGCACTTGCGCACCTCCACCGAGGAGGGAATGGAGCCTAAGACCATCAGAAATATGTATTGAAAGGGTCGTTCAACCCCCAAAGGGGTCACGACCCACAGGTTGAGAACCACTGCTGTAAGCATTCAAAATACTGATTGTGAGCCGTAAAGGCCTACACAGCTCAGGTCTAGGCTGTCTGTTGGAACTGACAAGACTTACAACTTTAGTTATTATGGAGTTATTTGGTCTATTGGTGTTATAGAGGAGCTTCACCGGCTACTGTTATTGGAAGCAGCTGTCAAGGCTCTATAAGAGTAGCATTCTCTTAGTGAACATTCACTTCCTGATCTGCTGTTGCTGCAGTTTGTATCATATCCTGCTTCATTGTGGTATTGTATTATATTTTGATATATTGCATATTTGTATTTTAACTTGCCAAACTTGCTCATATTCTCCTTTAACCTTTTGTACATTAAGAATGTATATGCTATTTTTATCTTTTAACTAGAATATATAAAAGACTATTTCTCTTTCCCTATTTTGTCTTCTGAATTCCCTTTTTATTTACAACACTATCTGAAGGACTATGTTTTATTTATGTGAGCTGCCTGGGCTTTTGAGATTTTCAGAAAGACTCTTCTCTTAGACCTGCCACCATCTGTTCAAGTACCTTTGATTGGAAACAGGAAATAGGGCTTTACTGAAGTCTGCTCCCAGGCAATACAACATTCTCTAAACTGCCTCCCTCCTCATTGTGCTTCAATTGACAGTGAAGATTTTTTTTATTCTGACAGGCTTTGGGTAATGGAATGCTTCTAAGAAAAAGGCCTTTAATTGTATTCTTACTGTGTTTATTCCTTGCCTTTTTAAAATGGATCCATTTTTATTGCTTTTTAATTCTATAGATAGTTTATATGTGGAGACAACGTCGTCTGTGATTTCAAAGAATCAGAATGATAGAGCTGGAAGAGACCACAAAGGGCATCCAGTCCAACCCCATTCTGCCATGCAAGAAGACACCATCAAAGCATTCCTGACAGATGGCCATCCAACCTCTGTTTAAAAACTTCCACCACACTCCCAGGTACCGTATTCCACCATTGAACTGCTCTTAAGTTCTTCCTAATGTTTATATAGAATCTGTTTGAAGCCATTGCTTCATGTCCTAGTCTCTGGAGCAGCAGAAAACAAGCTTGCTCCATCTACCACATGACATCCCTTCAAATATTTAGCTGTCTTGGATCCCATTTGGGAGAAAGATGGCATATAAAGGTAGCAAACAAATGGATAAATAATTTTTAAACCTGGCTGTTGTATCACTTCTTAACCTTCTCTTCTCTAGGCTGGACATACACAGCTCCTAAGCCACCGCATATAGGGCCCGGTTTCCAGGCCTTTGCCTACTTTTTTCTAACACTTTATCTGGTTTAATTTTTGTAAGTTGTATGTAAGCCTTGCAGTTTACTGGAAAGAGGAAGAAGGGGATGATGGTGGTGGTAGTGATGAGAAGGATGAGGGTGATTATGATGGGAGTACAAGAAAGGCCTTGCTGGTATATCTTGATTCTTGGGCATGTATGTAGAGCTCATTCTGTAAGTATTAAAGCTTCTGAACTGTTTAGGATTTTATGTATAATCACCAGCACCTCAAAATTGTACTGGAGGTATATTGGAGCCTGTGCCATTCCGTGAAAATCTGTGCCTTGTGTTTTCTATATGCTGTTCCTGCCAGTAATCTAACTGCTACATGCAGCATCTAGTATTGTCTTCATGGGCAGCCCCATATAGAAGCCCATTCTATACTCAGGCCCATTCCACATCGCCCTCCCAACCCGCCATGGGGACAGGAGAGGATGGGACTGTGACAATGATTCTGCCTGATGTCATCACAGACCTGTCCTTCTCCCATCCCCAGGCGGCTGATCACAGATTAAAACATTGACAGGTTTTCTCTGTCAAAGACCCACAATTGTGCCACCATCTCAGACTTACCTGTCCCATAGAAGCCCTGCCTGGAAGTGCAAAGGAAGAGGCATAGCCGTTGTGCTCCCTTCTGCGGGGAGCCAGCCAGTGTAGATGGGAGTGGTCGTGTCACACTCTCCTCCCAGCATAGCCAATGTTGGGATCCCCACTGGAGGACTCTGTGAAAAGGTGGGGTGCAGAAAGGGCCTCAGATCTAGCAAGTAACTCATTTTTCCAATGAGTTGATTTGGTAAGTAGTCAATTATTAATAGTGGCATAGACAGTGCTTGCCCATGAGTGAAAAGATGAAGAAAAGGGTGACCTTAACAGATGGAAATACTATATAGCAGAATATATGTTGTTTGGTTTTATATTGGAAAAGAGAAGGTTATATCTAGGTCAGCTGAGAGAAGAGAACAGGTCCAGGAGATAGGAGAAACTGACTGAGTTTGTACAGGAGAGAGGGGACTACAAGGATGTGGATGATAGAGTTAAAATGATATACCACATAAAAGAAGAAAGAAATTAATTATGATATACCATTCCAGGGTTGGGTTGGGGGAGGGGAGGGGAAGAGATGAAATATAAATGTTGTATGTAATTTCTATGTATACTGAATAATTCAAATAAATAAAGTAACAACCACAGTTGTGATTCACTACTTTTCAGTGGTACAAGAACAAGCTGTCTGCCTATTATTCATTTCTGCAGATGAGTGCTCAGTCTGAGCAATGGGGAGGGGAAGAAGAAGAGTCATTGAAGTGACTGGCTCATGCTGCAGTTGGGAAGGATATCTTTGCAATGCCTATTACATTTTTTCTTAGAATTTCCAAAGTGCAATATCTGAATCAGCCAGTTGGGGGAACCAGA